>JAUMHG010000051.1:17286777-17300246 GCA_032359395.1 Enteromius anoplus | reverse complement strand
GTTCCCAAATGCGTCTCGACGCAGTGTCTCGTTCCTTCAAGGAACATGGGTTATATGCATAACCCTGAGACGTTTTCCTTGTCTGTGATTATTGTTGTTTAAATGTCTTATGTGGGTTGAATTATTAAAAGAAAGCTTTTTGTTTATCCCTTGTTCGACTCCACTGATTCCTACAACCACCGGACGTAACAGTTTTAGTTATTTGTGTGTTTTGTATTTATTTATTTTTGTTATTTTGAATTTTGTTTTATTTTTATTTCATTTTTAGTTGTGGTTGTTTTAAAACATCACATTGAACTAAACAAAAAGGAGAAACATTGTCTTAACTAGCTGAAATAAAATAAGTTTAATTTTTATGTAAGTAATTAATATAAGTAATTGTTTATGGCTTTAGTTATTTTTTAATAAACCTGATTAAATTGATCAAAAAGTGACTTAAATTTTTTTTAATTTTTACAAATGATTTCTATTTCAAATAAATGCTGTTCTTTTGAAGAATGCTGAAAAATTAAATGCATCACTGTTTTTACTAAAATATTGTGTTTTAATCAGAAAATCAGCATATTAGAATGATTTCTGAAGGATCTGGTGACAACGAAGACTGAAGCAATGACACATTTTTAAATATATTCAAACAGATTGTAATTGTAATGCTCAGGCAAGGAAAGGTCAGTGCGATGGTGTGACAGTAATAACATTTCACAACTTTAATGATTTACTGTATGTTTGATTAAATAAATGCAGCCTCGGAGGACTTCTTTAAAATTCTTACTAAGCCCAATATTTTGAACGATAGTGTAAAGTTTTTTTGTAAAGTGATAGAGTTAGCTCTCATGAGCTTCACAAAGTCTTCTTTAGAAACATGACAATAAACATCAAACTAGTATATTCTTGACCCCTTTACCTCATCCCATGGCATACAGTACTTGGTAATGACATCAACATCCCCTGAAGAAACCGATCATAAACAGGAGATGAATATAAAGGAAAGATAAAAGCTCCCTCTCACTTTTCATATGTGGCCGTGACAAAGAAGGCGTACATTCTGGTGTGTTTGTGGTGTCGGATCTGGATAATGAGTTCTGGGATGCCGAGCCGGATGTGGTTCAAAAGCCAGAGCAGCGTGTGGTCATCTGTGGTGTCTGTACAGAGACAAATATAAACACCTCTTCACCTATATGTTATTTAATAAACCGTGATACGCCGCAAAAAAACCCAAATCCATAACCCCAGAATACTCTTTTTATTTCAGCAGCTCGGTACAATGTGTCTATTTGTATAAAATACCAATTGAAAAAACACATGACATGGATTTCAAATCAATTGTACATCCCGTTTGCTTTATTAATTATAAATGAATAAAAAAAAAAGATATTTTCCAGCTAATTCACAGCATGTGAATTTATTCAAATTTTATCAAATCAAATGTTAATGAATTTGGGGGTTGTCACGATCACCAGACCGAGGGCACTCTGGACTGTAATGTGTGTTACCCCAGTCTGTGTCTTAGTCCCGTTCGTAACAGGAGTATCCTAAATGAGTGACAGTGTGGTAGAAGATGGAAAATATTATATATTGCATAAATAACTATGCATCTTACATTTGTTTTCTAAATATTTGTGGAACACGTCAAAAGTACTGTGGTGATTCATTATATTAATATACATCATCGCACTGAAGTATTACCACATTCAAATACCGCAGTAATATCTTACCATACTTTTAAAAAAGGTATTTTAAAAGGACTAATAAAGGTATTTCCCTATTAGGAACTCGAGCTGCGTCGAGACGCTTTGGGAACGCCCTCCAGCGTGACCGCGTTCCCAAAGCGTCTCGGAGCAGCGTCTCGTTCCTTCAGGGAACAAGGTTATATTCATAACCTGGGACGTTATTCTGTATTTTTTAAGAAATTTAGAAAAAACAGACAGTAAAAAAAACATCTAAGGCACCTGGAAACGTCATAAGGACATCACAGTTTTCTGTGGGCACCGTCTTCATCCAGGATTTATGGGACATGATGTGTCTCCCGGCCTGCAGCAACCGCTTCCCAAATAGCTTATCTGAGAAACGCAACAAGGAGAGAGAAAGAGGAAAGAAAACAAACGTCAGTCACTTTGAAATGTTGCTATGAACAAACAGACCCGTTCCATGCCGTTCATTCTCCCCTCGCTCACGGTGCCAAGTTTAAATGTCACTGTCATTCCGCTTGAAACATGAGAAGAGGAGACTTAACCGAATGCTCCCCACAGAAGTGTCTGAATATGAACAATGACCTCAGAGACCTGAGAGTACCACTAGTTATGGTATGGTGTTTGTGGAAAAATGTTCAAAAATTAATATTATTATTTTATATAATTAAGAAACATAAAGACAAAAGTGAAGATGGAATGAGAACATATATAGAGAATATATACAGTATGTATATATACGTGTGACCCTGGAGTCATTAGTGGCACGGGTGTAGCAATAGCCAAAAATACACTGTATGGGTCAAAATGTTAAAAAAAATTTTAATGCCAAAAATAATTAGGATATTAATGAAAGATTGTGTTGCATGAAAATATTTTGTAATATGTATTAAAACCTAATTTTCGATTAGTAATATGAATTGCAAAGAACTTTATTTGGGCAACTGTAATATTTTGGGATTTTTGTGCACCCTCAGATTCCAAGTTTTGAAATAGCTTTTAACTTAGCCAAACATTGTCCTTATTTATTTAAGCTTATTTAAATACAGGCTATTTAATCAGATTCCAGGTGAAATATAAATCCCAAATTTAAAAAAATTGACCCTTATGACACCACAGACACAAACAAACACACATGGAGTACTGATTTTACATTTAATCCTTGAATTGTATTTAAAATTGTATTTATCAAATGATCCTAAAAGAAAAGGTTTCCACAAAAAATTTCAAGCAGCACAACTGTTTTCAACATTGATAATAATCAGAAATCAGAATATTAGAATGATTAGTTTCACTGAAGACTGGAGTGATGCTAAAAATCTACTTTGATCACAGGAATAAATTACAAGATAAAATATATTAAAATAAAAATATATATAATAATATATGTAATTACATTTTTCCAATATTACTAGCTTGGATCAAATCAATGCAGAAGATGCTTTTTTCAAAAACATAAAAAACGTCTTGCATGATTCACATTCTCAGAAGAAAATGTTACTGCTGTTATGTCTTGAGATGCTGTACTTTAACAACTGAGATGCTATCTGAAATTCATGCAGTTAGTAACAACTTTAGCTTTGTTTATTTCATGTGTCATTGTCCAGATTAGCACTGCATAATTTGTTGTTTGACCAATGCCAGGCAGGAATGTGTTTACTTTTTTTGCAAATTCTATTCGAGTAACATCCCACAAAATGTCTTTCCTATTGGTTGTAACATTTTTGCTATATATTTAGAGTTCAGACTCAAATAAAGCAGTTCTGGTCAGTTGCGTAGTGTTTTTGGCACTGGCCGCTCTGTAAATGTTCAGCTGCTCACAGTGGCTTCATGCTCACTGATGCATGACCTTCAGAAAGTGGGACAGAGTCTACGTGAATCTAACACAATCTCAGGTCACTCTACAGCGCTCAAGAATGAAACAGATTTTCATAAAATATTGCCAAATATCACCTAAGCGAAAATATATGCACTTGATATCTGCAATAAGAGCCTTTAGGATAAAGAAAACTATTACTATTACTGAACATTTCTGTAAATAAACAATTATACTGCGATGTTCCTAAACTCCCTGCATGATGAATCACATCTGGATCCTTTCAGAAATAGTCTGTGGTGTTCGGAATTTTATTGTGTTATTGTATAATTTGTGTTTTTTCAGTTATAATGTAGCTTTTATTTAGCAGGGAATAGCGGGAATAGTGAAAAAACACAATAGGCTCAAAAACTCTTATTTTGTGTAAATCATAAAAGTTTTAAGAGATTTCAACTGCTTCTGTATAAAATGTATTGTTAATATATTATATCAAAATAATATATATTAATAATGCCCAAAACAATACATGACCCCCTAGCAAACCACAGCTGTCTGACTTTCTAGTAACTTGTAAGTGGATTTCTATTTCTTTGTCTTTCCCACTCCGATCCACACAAAACAAGTCAGAACAGATGGCTTTACTACATTGTCTGAAGTAAAGCATCATCATCAAACTCATAACACATGTCACTAGTAGACACACGCAATCTGGCCAATCATCAGTCAGCACTCGCTGGCTCAGTTTCCCAGAACTCTCTGAGCTTTATTTATACCCGGTGTTTAAAGCCTGTATAGATGAATGATGCCATGCTGTCATAATGCAACACATCTCCAGCCGCGGATCAGCCAGAGAGAAGACAGCAGTTAGACATGCAAAGAGCGCTTCACAAATAATAAGCAATAAAATCTGTGAATGTCTTAATGGAGGCTACAGAATAAAAACTACGCAAGCAAAGGCAAATCCTGTTTACTTTTGGATACTTTTCAAGGGCAGCAGTGATTTAAGTGCACTTCTGCTATCGGAGAGGTCACCAGGACAGACATTATAAAGTGCTCCAAACGATTATTTCTAAATAAAAGGGTGCTGAAAAGGAAAGTCCTGCAATATTTCACCCTGCTGATGAGCCCAAAACTCAGTATTTGAACAAAAGCCAGTGAAGAATTGAATGCAGGAGCAGGTGTGGAGTCACACTGTGGTGAAGAACAATAGCACAAAAATGTGATTTATTAAAATAAATGTTGATATAGTATATTAAAAAAACGAATATTTCACCTGCAAATGAGAAATGTATGTACTGCTTCTATAAAGCAATTGCTGTGAAGCAGATACACATCTACTCATATGAATAGGCCACTGTGAAAGAAAGTAGAAATTATGAATGACTGAATGAGCTGGAAATTCACTGCATGCTCTGTCATTTCCCAGGGCACAACAAGCAGATTAATAACCAGTACCATCAAACTGTAGTGTGTAAAAGAAGAAACCATTAAATAAAGAGCTGCAATTAACGGAGCCATTCACAGATATTAAACATATGTGTGCTATTTTACATTCACTCAAAATGGAACTGTGTGTTACCGTGTAATACTTGAGGTAATATTTGATATACTTCTGCCCAATTGTCCCAAAAATGAAATGTACTAAACAATCTTTATAACGTAGTCTGGAACATTCAGCCTTTCGCGCTCAGTTTTATACATATTCTGGAGAACATTGTATTTGTTTATGAATGTGAGGAACCTAGCTATAACAACAGCTGCTATTACGAGATGTTGAAGGAGCGAAACCTCATCTTGAGTTAGTCTTGAGAGTTGACTCGAAATGTAAGCTTGTGTCATTTGGAAACACTTGAGCTGAAACAGGAGACTAGGAAACAGGAGACAGTAAACTTTCACAGAGGCTTGTGCTGCAAGCACATATCATCTAAAAAGCATAATGTAGTACAAGTAAGAGTGAGAAAAAATACAATAACTTGAACATTTGGCACACTCTCAGACAAAAGCTGTCACTGCTGCAGCAGCACCTTTTAGAGTATACATGATATTTGATGTGCTTACACGCACTACTTATATGTACATTTCAGGTACAGATATGTAGCTTTAAGATTCTTATATCCAACCTTCAGGGATACAAAAATGTAGCTTTTGTGACAGTTTTTGTGCATTTTTTTCTGAGAGCGTGTTCTTCAAATTCATAAATCACAATGTAACATGTGGTTTTGTAACTTCACAACACAGGACCTCTTCATAGTCACTGTCTCCCGGCTCCAACTAAAACCATGTCAGAGCTCTAACATCCATCTATTATTTTATCACGGTGTTCAGGTCAGATATTTGCTTTGGTTTACAACAGCAGATCTCTAATAAACATGATTTATTATACCAGATCTAGATTCTGAACTGTCAACCATCATCAAATTGCTGGCCTTTCATTTAGCTTATGAAATAACAATTGAGGGAATGACATCATGTTACTGCTAATGGTTATTGAGCTCTATCCGCTCCACTACTGATGCTTAACCCACTGACAAATGCCACATTTAAATCACAAACAAATCTAGTCTCTTCATACAAAGGAAACAAATCATTTTAGCCAGTGTTATATTGAAAGATTAATGTCAGAAATAAAGGCCCTGATATACTAAATACAGTTAAAGTAGATATAACTGCATACACCTTGCAGAATCTGTAAAATGTTAATCACTTTAGCAAAATAAGATCCTACAAAATGCTTGTTATTGTTTATTTAGTGCTAATATGAATAATACATTGAATATTGAGAAAATGATAGTTTAATTTTCACAAAAGTTTACGTACACTTGATGTTTGATATTTACCACAGCTGTGTTTTCCTTTTCCAATGCGATTTAGCATTCATATAAAACACTACATTCAGATATTTCAATGGAAAGGAGTCTTTATAAATCAATTATGCATAGCCAGTGATCTACTGTAAAAGTCCCAATGTTGTTGTACTAAATATCGGCACTCTCGGAACCGCTTTCATCCAATCAGATTCGAGGACCAGAACTGACTGTTGTATAATGCTTCACAAGAAGTCACAATCATCAACAAACCCTTAAACAGAAGATGATTTCAGCAATAATAGCGCCTCAGACAACTTGAACCTGCTCAAAGGCCCGTGAAAAAGGACTAATGGAGCGCAAAAAAGTAGCGCACTGCCCACATTATGTACACTAACGCTACAGCTTCACTCTGTTTGAAGTGATGCTGCCGCATGACCTTCTATAGGCCACAAATACATTACATTTTGCTGGGAGACTTGCAAAGTCTGCATGCATAATGGACATAGGGAACAGACAGCATAACAAAGCGTCGCATTGTTCATTATGCTCGAAGGATATGCCGTCTGTCTCTTATGCCCGCGTCACATGCACCTGTCCCGTCCGTATTTGCCCTCTCCCGACTCACCCAAAACGCCCGCTGATGTGGGCTGAGGTGCAGCGGTGTGCTGCTGCTGCTCTGGCCGCTCCGAATCTCCCTGCGCTCGGTGTCTGTGCCGCGAGCTCTCGCTGCTCTCGCTGTTGCTGATGCTGCTCGCCGATGATGCAGCAGCGGCCGCAGCCACCGTGTCGGGCATCATGCCGCTGTTGTTTCAGCGGGGAATGGATACAGTGTGTGTAGATACACACCGGCTGGGTTAAATGAAGGTGAGGGTGAAGTGAAGGTTGTTGTGAGTCATCCTGTTTGCTGCGGGATGCGAGGAGAGACCGACTGCGGCGTGAGGAGGAGTACTATGGTGGAGGAGGGACAAAGACGGGGAGAAGATATGATACACCGCCTCTCCCTTTCTGTCTGCCTTTGCTTCCAAACACTCCAGATATAGTCCACTCACACTGCTGCCCTCTCATAGGAGACGTGCATTAGCTGGCTGACCTCAGCATGAGTGCATATTGATGTATTGATCTGTACATTAGAAATCAAACACTCAGCATTTAGGATGGCAATATATTCTTTCGGGTTTTACAGAGATTTACTTACATGTGTGTTATTAAATGCAAAATACTGTAATAAAAAAAGGGTTGAAAAAAAAGAATGCTCAATCAAATTGCAGTTGGTTTATTTTGATTAGGAAACTTCAGCTAACTAACACAATAAAACACAATAAAAGCATGATAAATATGAAAATCAGTTTTTGCATATATTAAGCCTGATGTAAAGTCCTGGATTAAGGCTTGATTTTTACCCAGACTACTCAGCACAAAGCGACGATTTGAAGACCAAAAGTGTCATTCATTTTGTAGAATTTATTAATAAATACAGTATGATGGTGATATTTAAATAATAATATGGTTTTAAAGTTGACTGTTGCAAGGCAAATTCAAGGCTTATTTATGCTTATTATAGTTGTTAATTACAAGATTGCCAAAAAGATTATTTGAGTACAGTATGTTTACAAGAAAAGTGTTATCAGTGTCACCATGCCTTTTCTATATAATTATGTGAAATTAAAAATAATTTTTAATTAAAATGGTGTCTTAAATGCAATCATTTGTGTAAAGTTGGGTTTGTTTTTGTGTTCTCAATAAAAGTATGACTCAAATTATTTGACTTTAAATAATCCTGCAAGGTGACTCATTTTAGAGCAAATCTCAGTTAATAAGTTTAATTAAATGCTTTTCATGTAGAAGATTATTTTATATCTCCCTCTGTATTTCTGTGAGACTAAAAATGAGACACAGCCTGTCCGAAAGGATGAAGCAGGACATTATTTATTAATCAATGCAAAAAATATCTTCCCAGCTGAATATTTCAGAATGGCTTATGGTGATTTATTATACTTCTTTTTGAACAAAAGAGCATAATTGTAGACATATAACAGTGTGGTTTTCTCCATAATAAACAGTCAAAAATAAAGATTTACATACATGATGAATGATTTATGTTTATTAATATAAGACATACAGTTTTGCATTAATATTGTTGTAAGATTTTAAATGTATATATATATATATAATAAAACCCTTGTGATCCAGGCATAAATTATATGTAGGCTAATTATCTCATTACCACAAATCAGTCTGATTTACTGAGTACTAAAATGATAGTGTAAAATATAAAAATAGTTGATAATTACATGAAATCGCTTCACCAAGGATTTTTAGAATCAGTTTTGCCTTATTGCTTTTACTAGCAGTCAGGTCAGCTAACAGTAAACCAAGCAATAATCATTTCTGCTTACTCATCGAGCTCTTACATGCACTTTTCACAGCCTCACAAATAAAAAAACCAAACAGACAAACAATCAACAAAGAAAAAAGGTGATGGAAACGTAATATTGGTTTGATTCAAGGGTATTTAGCCTAAACATGTTCAGTATCGTAAATATAGTTGCAGTTGGTTTAAATAGACCTAGTTCTACTAGGCTGTGTATTTTAAATGGTGCAAATATCCTGCAGTCCCACTCCATGCACTATAGGCCTATAGACACGAATTAGAAAACGTTGCATTGAAAATGTTGCATGAAACAAATCACACATCTTCAAGTCTCTATTAGTTTTTTTCTGTATGGCAGCATCAGCAGTTACTGCTTCTTCTCTTTTTTGATAAAAAATAAAGACATGTTGATTGAACTATTTGTTGAATAAAAGTTTATTTGGAAATGTAAATAAAATGTATATACTATAGTATAATATGTCATACTCCACGCCATTCCTAACACCAACTAGAATAAGACAGATCTTTTCAACTTAATACAACAACAGAAAAGTCTCAAAATTGAGTAGTTGTATAGATGTGATGGATGGTTCCCATCATTAGTGCCACACGTACAGAATTGTTGGGCGCACAAGGGGAAAGACTTTAATTTGATTGACAGCGAAGCTGGCGAATAGCAAGCACATATGCTCTCACGTTTATCGACGCGGACCAATGAAATTCATCCGAACGGAATCGACAACAAACCACCTAAATATAACTTTCCTATGATGACATCGGTAAATAATGATGTTAATTTGCAACTACATGTCTGCTAACTGTTAGAGTAGAGTATTGGGTTAGGTCTAGGGTTAGGTCTAGGGAAGTATGTTGTGGACCCATCAAAATAAAGTGTTAGAAGATAACAGCAGGCAGTCTACGAATACTCTAATGATGACTAGTTGACTTGTAGTTGCAAAGTTACTTATCAGTGGAGTCTTACCTTGCCTGTTGTGTCCCAAACTGTTCTGAAATATTTCCTTTGAATAAAACCCTTTGTGTTCAGCTTATGAGTCATTTATTTTGCAAACAGCTAGTTGTTGAATCAGCATTTTAACACTAGATGGCAGCATTAGTTTATATCCTTAGTTATTTATGAGTTTATATTAGTATATATAGTTAATATCTTGCTTTAACTTCTTGAGCAGAAGTATTAACTCATGAATTTCTCCTTTTATGTGAAGCAGTGCCTTATTAAATTATTGGCGGCAGATATTATAGAATGTAAATTAAACTGAGTAATGTCAGTTTTGTTTTAAAGATATCTTATTTTGTGTGTTTCAGGGAGTTTGCCAGATCTGTGGCCTGCAGAAGCGGCTGAGTTTACCCGATGGGCAATCTGTGGTGGAAAATTGGACCTTACTGAAGTAGAGGAACTTGGTGATTTGATCCATGCAGAGACAAATGCACAGAGGAGACAGGATCACATAAAAAATGGCAGTAGACCTGGGCCACATTTACCAAGACTGGAGTATTCAACTTAAGTGGATAAGTAAAGGATCTATCAGGAATATCTCATGTTTTCATGACCCTATACTTTGTCATCTGACCCATATATTAGCATTGTTTTTTAGTGGCTGTTTTTGTATATTTCATCAGCAACCTAAATTACTTTAACATGTTCATCAGTAAAAGGAGCAGGAAATTCCAGACAGATGCTATAGAACTCTTTTTTCCATTCCAGTGTGCTACTTTTCCATTGTTTTTCTATGTAAACAAACACTAGACAGACATGTATGATCGTTGAAAACAATTTCTAAACACTTAGTCTCACATTTTTAGCCACAAATACGCATTCTTTATGAATGGCTCCTTAAGGGCCCTTAAGTGCGTACGTGTTTGATGGTTTCCTTAAGGAAAGGAATCAGTTCCACAAAGAAACAAACTATGCGTTTAGTGACAGAACACTTAGGATTACTCCAGGAGAATCGTCCATTAATGTGTGCCACATTAGTCTTGAAACACAATAAATAAATAAGTGGCAATGAGATGATGTTGCGAACAATTTTAGTTTAAAATAAATGCTGTTCTTTGGAACGTTATATTTATGCAAAGGGGGAAAAAACATTGTTAAGATATAAACTCTCTTAAAGACTGTAACAATAAAAAGAAAAAAATGACTACCATACATTTTTTACAGTAAAAGACACAACTAGAATGCTATGAAGTGTAACAATAGTTTATATACCAAAAAATGTTGTCAGTAATTTTTAGATCATGGTAAAGACTCAATTTAAGGATCACTATACACTGCAGCCTACAAAAAGGAATTAATTATCATTTAAATCTTTATCAATCTTTGCCTTGATGATGGAACATTATTTCATCCATATTTCGACATTTTATTTTTACAAATGCTGTTTTAAAACTTAGTTGCATTTAATATGCTTTCTATGTATATAAAATCACTTTTCTTCATTTAATTTGATGCAAACGCCAAAATGGGACGTCTCAACCCTAAAACGATTTCTGAAGGATCATGTGACTGAGGTTAATGGGTGCTGTAAATTCAGCTTTGCATCACATGCATATGTTGTATATTTCCAATTCTAATAATATTTAGAGTTATTTTAAATTGTAAAAATATTTCACTGTATTGCTGTTTTACTGGATATTTAATTAAATAAATGCAGCCCTTGAGAGCAGGAGAGACTGGAAGGCAAAGCCTAAGTCATATCTAGAGATCCAAATTTCATAAGAGAATTGAAGGGCGGGTTATTTTGGAGCAACGCTTTGAAAGTCACATACACAGCAAGCTAGCTGCAAGGAACAAAACACCCAGTTTTCCCCTTCTTCTCCTCATTTTGTAATGCATAAAATAATAACATGAGTTTGATTTGTTGACTGATTTTAAGCAGGTTGGGAGATCTGAAACACTGGAGCACCTGTAACTAAACTTCTTACTATTGGTAATAGGAAAAGTCCTGGTTTTCTTCTAGTGTGAGGCTGAATGGGCTGTTAATGTGATTTACTGTGGAAGCCACTTGTCATAAGTGTGTTCATATAAGAGGTTATTGTTTTTATGTAAGGTCTATTAAATAATTCCAGAATTTACTGCTAGATTGGTTGGTGTTGTCTCTCTCTGTCAGAGATGTTGTCCATCTATTGTTTGTGTGTAAGAGTGTGCTGATTGCTTGAGTCAGTGTGGAGCAGAGAGCAGGAGACAGGACATCCTGAGCAGGGTGTGTGCCAAACCGACCGAGCCCTCAGGACCAGGACCTAGTGGCTATTGCTTTGTGTAAAGACTCCTACAAGGAGGTTTTTGGTAACAAGCACTAAGGATTTTTTAAAACTGTAATTCTGATAATAAACAGGGTCTCGAAATTTGGGGGGAATAAAAGATTATAATAACGAGAAGTTATGACTAGTGCTGTCAAATGGTTAATCACGATTAATTGCATCCAAAATAAAAAGGTTTTCTTTACGTAGTACATGTGTCAGGATTATGGATCTATTTAAGCCATGTTTTGCCTGTTTTCCCTCCTGTTTGGTCTGTGTCTTGTCTTTGTGTAGTTTGATTATCAGTTAATTCCCGGCACATGTGTTTAATTGATTACCCTGTGTATATTATGCTGTGTTCCAGATAGGTTGTTGAGCCCTCACGACTTTAAATCAGACCACAAACCAGCGTAGCAGACTGTACAGGGCTTTTGCTCAATTACAATAATTTTTATCACCAAAGGTACTTTCCTTGCTTATTTGAGGGAAATGGAGGAGGAAAAACGGCGCATAAGGCAAGAGAAGCTGTTCTACGTTTATTTTAGTGTACCACTTGCATAAACACAGCATCCTAAGGGGCTGCCATTGTTGTTTCGCGGGCTATGTGATGCCAGAACACGGAACTGGGAGTAGCTCAATCTAGTACGAGTTCACGGGTGGAAAGTCTGCCGTTCCAGGGCACTTTCACAGGTAGAAGGTTGGAAAAACACGAGTTACAGGCTGCCTGGAATGCAGCATTAGTTCCTGTACGTGCATTTCTTCCCCGTCGGGTCTACTCGTTGTGTTTGTGTGCTCCAGCGTTTGTATTTACCTTGTTTTGGATTATATTAAAACCTGTTGAAGTTGATTCTGGAAGTTGATCCCAACACGTCAGTCCAGTGCGAGTTCCAGCGACAATGCCCATCATGAGGGACGCCATCATTATGGCTTTGGCCTGGGTCCTGCTGGGCTCCTCCTGCTTCAAGTCCCTCATGTCTCCTCCCTCCCTCCTCCATCTCCCCCATGGATTCTGTCTGCCAGGCCACTCAAGGGTGTCCGTGCTCATTCTGAACCACCTCCCAAGCACAGGCCGTGACAATATATGCATATTCTGTGTATATTTATTATGTATACACACTGCTCAAAAAATAAAGGGAACACAAAAGTAAAACATTCTAGATCTGAATTAATGAAATATTCTTATTAAATACTTTGTTCTTTATATAGTTTGAATGTGCTGACAACAAAATCATACAATAATAATTAATAAAGGAAATCAAATTTATTAACCCACGGAGGTCTGGATTTGGAGTCACATAATTGAAGTTGAAAACACACTACAGGCTGATCCAACTTTGATGTAATGTCCTTAAAACAAGTCAAAATGAGGTTCAGTAGTGTGTGTGGCCTCTACTTGCCTGTATGACCTCCCTACAACGCCTGGGCATGCTCCTGATGAGGTGGAGGATGGTCAAGTCAAGTCAAGTCACTTTTATTTCTATAGCTCTTTTAACAATACAGATTGTAGCAAAGCACTGAACATTATCAAA
>JAUMHG010000051.1:17272301-17283928 GCA_032359395.1 Enteromius anoplus | reverse complement strand
GCATTGACTGACTGGGCCGGATCAAACTGTCTCGCGGGCCGCATACGGCTCGGAGGCCGGACGTTCCCCACCCCTGCATTAAATGATCAAACATGACAGTAAAGAAATTTTTATAATGTTCTATTTCAAATAAATGTTGTTCTTTTGAACTTTCTGTTCATCAAATACTCTTGAAAACACAAATATTATGCAGCAAGTGTTTCAACATAATAATAGGATAATAATAGGAAATGTTTGTTCAACTGAAGAATGTAGTGATGATCATAGGGAAGATCACATGAATAAATTAACTTTTTTTGTTTCTTCAACCATAACCCTTGTGCGTTTTGTTTTGTTTTTACATAATTTTGCCTGTGTTAATGCTAACTGCATAAATTTTGACTCAGGTGTGTATTTTTAATGGAACTTTAACATTCCACTTTCATTTCCTTTAATAAATCTATTTTACACTCGGTACTAAAAAATAGCTCCTCAGCGCCTTTTGGACACAAATGTCCTCAAAATTTGTACTGAAAGCTCATTTTTTGAGATATCAACCTCAAATTTGCAGCCAACTCTGACTTCAAGGACCCAGTTCCTCCCGCGGCTCCCGCCGCCAACCCTACTGGTCCGCAGGCAAGCCCTCCAAGAGAGCTTCTTCCAGAGGCCGAAAAGCTATGCGGCAACAACCTGTGTTGTCTCCCCGGCTCCTGCAATCTAGATCTCCGTCTCCCCAAAGAAACCCTCAGGCTTCGCCAACATCGGCCCCAACCACCGAAAGATGGACCATGTCAGCGCTCAAACAAGCCCTAGCTAAAGCCGGCATAGTTTTCTCGCGGAAGTCCACGAAAACCGAACTCCTCTCCCTCCATGCTTCAGCCATCGCAGGTATCAGGCAAACCAACACCATTATTCAAGGCAAAAGAAAGGAAAATCCAAACATTGCTCTACTCACCATAATGTTGTCTTTGCACCAGCCCTGCCTCGTACTTCCTCCCGAAGCGCTGCAGGGAAAGCAGTGGATCCAGCAGCCAGCAGCTTCCCTTCACCAATCCCCGCTCTTCCAGTGGATGTACCTCAACACACCTTGCAAGCGTTTCCGCCAGTACAACAAAACCTTACCTGGCCAGCAGCCCCTTCCAATCCTAGTACAAGCACCAGCCATGGACAGTTCAATCAACCCGGGATCCAAGGCTACCAGCCAGCCTACTCTCACGCTCCCCTTCTAATCCTAACATTTCCTCCTTTCCTTCCTTCCCCTCTGTCCCTTCCACGTCAGCCCCCCTCAACTTTGCACCCCACACTAACCCTCCCACCTCTTCTCTCACTCTGCCACCATTCACCCTACAAACAGACAGCCCTAGCCATAATCGCTGAGCTCATGCTGTCATACGGCGGCTCTCATTTCTACACGTATCACCGCCTCTTCTCAGCCAAATGCACTTTAAGAATCTCGCAGTGGAATCAATGTCCATACTGGGGAGCCATCGATCTCGAACTGCACAATAGAGTTTTCACAGGTTGCCGCAATTTCTCTTGCACGATCAATCTCTCACTCTTCCATCACCTATCCCTACGTTAACCCCTCCATCCCACCCTGCCCTGAACCTTCACCCCCTAAATCCACAAGTTATGTCCCCAGGATCCCCTCTCTCTTCTCCCTTAACTATCAAGATATAGACTAAGCAATTGCAATGATAAAATGAGTAGGACGCGGCGGGGTCCGTCTAACCTTTGGATGTAAAAGCAGTCTAAAAGTTTTTGACACAATCTCAGAAGCCATATGCTGGATCTGGATTAATAGCTATCAAATTTCCCACGTCATCCACCTGCTGGATGACTTCTTAATAGTCCCTCAACACAACGATTTCCCAGCTAATCTCTCAAAAACCCTTAAAGTTTTGTAAACACTCTGCATTCGGATAGCAGAAGAGAAGACTTCATGCCCCAATACTTTGATCGAATTTTTAGGTATTAATCTGGATTCCAAAATTTCACAGCCTCTCTTCCAAAAGAAAAAGTAGATCGCTTCATTTTTAAAGCCTCCAATTTAATCCAAAAAACCACATGCTCGAAACGCGAACTCCTGTCAGCTTTAGGACACTTAAACTTTTGCCATGCGAATAATTCCCCAAGATTGACCTTTTATCTCTCATCTGCTCTCTCTCGCCTCATCTGTCCCCAACCTCGAAGATCAAATCCTTCTATTTCACTCTGGATTGCATTCCTCCAACAATCCTTCTTCTATTCCGACATCTTGGCTTCCCCAGTCGACATCCAACTATTTACAGATGCCGCTCCTTCTACCGGTTTCGGCGGTTTCTATCGCAATCGCTGGTTCGCCTCTACCTGGCCACCAGAAATTCTAAACCTACCAAAGAATTTAACCTCCTCAGCCCTATTCGAATTATACCGCATCACAGCCTCCCTCTGGGCTAATGAATGGTTAGCCTCCAGCATAATTGTCCATTGTGATAACAAAGCTACCGTACACTGAATAAATAAACATAGCTCACACTCCCCCGCCATTATGCCTCTCCTCAGACGCCTCATTTGGATTTCCGCCTGCAACCAATTTATAATTTCTGCAAGACACATCCCAGGTTCTCACATCGCTGACTCTCTTTCCCGTTTTGCTTTTCAGAAATTCAGGACATTGGCGCTAGAGGTAGAGACCCAGCCAACCCCAGTTCCTTCCTATTCACAGCTGATCTTTCCCTGAACCATCCTCACCCCTTTATGAAGCTTCACTTGACTCAGTCCTTCAAGCCGTTTCCCCCAGAACCCTTCCGTCTTAACTCATGGCTTGGAAAAAATTCAAAGCTTCCATCTCCAATATAACTTTAACTTCCCTGATTTTCCCTCATAGCCATTACGTCATTTATTTTATTAATATGCAAGTCAGCTGTATTAAAAGCTATTTAAGTGGAATTCAATTCTTCCACAAGATCTTTTTCGGCCACCTAGCAGATAGTAGCAGGCCTTCCTCCATTACAAAACGTCTAATTCCGCACTACCAACCGACGCCATCCTACAGCTCCTAGGAATCTCAACAGGAAACTTTTCTTCTCATTCCTTTAGAATCAGAGCCACAACATCCGCAGCCGAAAAAGTCCTCTCCCAGTTCCAAATTCAAACATTAGGACGCTGGTCTTCTAACACGTACAAAAGTTATATTCGCTCCGACAGGCTCAGCATAAAATACGGCCCTTTATTTTATTTTTTAACATTAGCCTCCCCCTCCACACCAAATCCAGCCCCAACTACGCCCCAACAATTGCCTTCAGTCAGTGCAGCATCCTGTCTCTTAGCCCAATCCATACCTACTACCTTCCAACCAAACCAAACCTTTGCACAAAGACCAACATGCCACATATCATACCCTCATCACTATGTCCTCTTACCAAACACTAATTTCTCTGTCCTTTCTCCTGCAGGTCCTCAAGCACCCCACAGCCACCCGCCACAGTGGACCCAAACACCGTCCAGACCGCCTCCTGACCCAAACAAGTAAAACACTCCCTTAGCATAGAAGCAGTCGCTAGACTCCACCTTTGGCCCACAACGTATACCTTTAACATACGTTTATATCCCCAAGCACTCAATTCTTATGCATTTGCATACATCCCCGAGCATCGGTTTCATCCCCAAGCATTAGTCTCTTCCCCGAGCATTGGTCTCTTCCCAGAACATTGGTCTCACCCCTGAGCGTTGTTCTTACCCAAGAACATTGGTCTCGTCCCCGAGCATTTGTCTCTTCCCCGAGCATTGGACTCAACTCTTTGCCTCGTTTTTGGCGATCTCTTGTCTGATGGCTGTCCCTATTTTAACTTTTTTTGGGAGCACTCAGGGTTAGGAACTGGCCATCCGTCTCTATTCCCTAACAAGTCCTTAGGGCTCGGCAGCCCTCCAAGCCCTGAGTATTCTCACTGGGCAGCATGCCAAACAAGCTTTGCTTACCTTAACTAACTACCGGCAAGTACGAACTCGTGAAATGTTGTTTATAAAACCAATTTCAGGAGGAATGCGCACAGGTAATCAATAGCCGATCGGCGCTTAACCAATCTCCCACTTATCTCATCTCCCTATTAGATCTCCTGCCTCTCCCTATAAATAACCAGATCCCCTTCCTTCAGCATCTCGATCTTAGTATCCCGCCTCCTACCCAGCTCCTCCCCAGATTTCACCAGGGGAGCACTCAGGGTTAGGAACTGGCCGTCCATCTCTATCCCCTACCAAACTTGTGAAAACTTGTTTAAATTTATAGCATTGATTTTCTAACATGTTTAGAGTTCAGATTGTTTCATAAAATATTTATTTGAACCAAAAATATATTTTCATAAAGCATTTTGATAAACTTCTATAACATTTTTTGGTTTCACTTTAAAAAAACAAAACCTTTTTGCTCTAAGTAATAATCTGACATGAGTCTTCTTTAAAATGAGACCAAACTTAACTTAACTAAAAATCAAAGATATTTCTGCTGGTCTATTTCTTTTGTCAACATCTAGTTAGTTAGGGAGTACTTGAGTGAACAAAACAATGCATCAAATCAGGTTTTGTATGGGAATATCATATTTACTTAAAATGGTTAAAAGGATTTTAGGGACATTAGAGTTACATCTTATGACAGCAGGTTATTAGTTGTGATAAATGCACATAAAGTGACACCATATGGCCTTTAATGACGTTTATCTCTGACCTCTGTGCTCTCCAGTAGCAGAAGGGGATGTTTGGATATCACCACACTTCCTGCCCCAAATTACCCCACATTCATCAGGTCTGTTATTGTTTGCACTGATCTCTGCTGTCAGTTCCTGTCTAGTGTAATTCAATTAAGCATTTTGTGAATTCAATTGTGCTTAAACCTAAAAAACAATTGAATTTGCAGCACATTTTGCACTTGGAAATTTAAAATCTGAAATTTTTTAAAATGTAAATAAAATTTTTAGAAATGTAAACGTTTTGGATTTAGAATCGGTAATGTATATAAACTCTGAAAGGAAGTTCACACAAAGAACACTTGAGTGAAACTGGCCTCTTCCTTCCAGTGTACATATGGAGAAATACTTGAATTCCAGACTGTACCAGAATGGCGACAATAGAGAAACATCTCTGCAAACTTTCATCCGCTCAAGGAAACTGCAGAGCGCAGCACTGGTTTAGAGCAGCTTACTGTGTTGATATATGTGCAGTTATTTTGGTTCCACGCTGAGCAGCAGAACAAAAGACAGAAGAGCAAGAGATGCTGAAGCTGTTTTATTCAAGTATTTATTTAGGTATCCAAGGGTCTTTATTTATAGGTGTAGGACTTAAAGGAACACTTTATTTTTTTTTATCATAGACTTATTTTTCAATTCCTTAAGAGTGTTGACAAAACTGTTGAGTTTTACAGTTTTTGAATCCATTCAGCCAATCTCCGGGTTTGGCAAAAGCACTTTTAGCATATTTTAGCATAGATCATTGAATCTGATTAGACCATTAGCATCGCATCTAGTGTCAAGTTTTAAATGGGAAAAATATTCTCAAACATAAAATATCCAAAAATACCATGAAGATGATATAATGTTAACTTGGTCCATATAAAATCTTAAAGGTTCTTTATTGGCTTCAGTGGCTCCACAAAGAACCTTTATTGTACGTTGAACCTTTTAATCCCACAAAAGGTTATTTGAAGTGGAAAAAAGTTATTTAGTTTATTAAAATGACAAAACTGTTCACTGAAAAGTTTTTTTTAGGGAACCCAAACTGGTTCTTTTATGGTATTGCCCCCTTTTGAAACCTTTTTTTTTAAAGAGTATACTCTTTTGACTTGGGCAAATAAGTAATATTAAAATATAAACTCACTTTTATCTGAGCTGGACTTATTTTAAGCTCCATTTTTAGGAAGACATTTCCTTATCTCATCTAAAAAAATGCAAATGTTCCTGCTCATGCCTGTTATTTGCCCATCACTGTAACACTGGTCTGTCAGATGTCACATTTCTACAGGATGTGAACTTTGTGTTGTTTTTTGTGCTTGTAATCATCACATTTTAAATATAGTAAATCTTGGTTTTCTCAAAGCTTTGTGCATCTCCCTTGGTAATACCTCTGACCTCCATCCTGATACATTAAAGACTTACGTCTAAGTCTGAGTCTAAAAACAAAATGTCTCAGCGAACTAGATTTTATTGTCCCTGGACGTGCAATATGTGCATTGTTATATGGCAAGCCATTTTAACATATATTCCTTACAACATATTATTATCTTTTTTCATGCCATTAGTACTTGTTTGTTGCTCTATTGTTTGTTCTGTTAGGTAGTTGTTGTAACGCTCAGTAGTAAGGAGACGGAGAAGGAGGTAAGTATAAACAAACAGTTTATTAATGAGAAGGGAATTAAGATGAAGATATCAGTAGATCGTTCAGTGAATGGCAGTAGCGATGCGTGGAGAGATCTCATTCAGCCTGGGAGGTGAGTCTTGAACGATCTTCAGAAAGCAGAAATCTTCAGAGCAGGTTCAACATAACGTTTCAACTGTGATACATGGAAGACGGGGTGGATGCGGTAGTTGGGTGGGAGTTGTAATTCATAAGATACCTAGTTAATTTGTCTAGTAATGCTGAATATTCCTATGAATCGAGGACTTAACTTTTTAAAGGGTAGGCGTAGCTTAATGTCCTTGGTTGAAAGCCATACCTTCTCTCCAGGTTGAAATTGCGGGGTTTCAGATTTGACATGGCAGGGCTGGGACACCACGGACAGTGTGGGGCAAAAGGGCGTCAGCGGTATGTATTTACAGACACGTGTGGGAAAATCAAGCTAGAATAAACACTAAGACATTTTTGTGCAAACAATCCAAAGTGATAAATATTGCCATCCTAAAAATGGCCCGTACAGGGGAAATATCTCTCAAGATTTCTTGCAGCTCATTGTGCTGCGTGAGGGGAAATGATCTGTTTATTCACAGATTTAGATATAGGTGTGTGGCACATTTTTCATAACTGAATAGACATGGGAGGTTATGCAAAAGTGCCCAGACACAATATTTTTTTAGAATTTTGATTTGACAAAAACCAAATGTTCCATTTTTTTCAAGAAACCAAATCTTTTATTTTTTGATTTTGATGTCAGTCTATTCCAGTCATGGCTTCCTCTAAATGCAAAATATAAGTGACTAAAAAGAGATAAATCATTTATTTAACCAGTAAATTTTTTTACTGATATTCAAACTTTTCACACTTCATATTAATTTAATACATTTTTATAACTAGATACAATTACAAGTGAGCAACCAAACTAATTTTAGACAAAGCCTAAAACAATTTAGACCAGAGGTGCCAAAATGTATGAAGAGCCAAAAATTAAAACCTGATTTGATCCATTATATGCATGAATATTATATTAAAACAGTAAAAAAATATATTCCTCATCATTAGATGCAGCACAAATCATATTAGTCCTTAATAATCAATCAATGAAGTAGTTTTGAAACATTTCAGAACACATTGTTCTTTTTTAAAAATTATAGCAAAAATAATTATATGAAAATGTATATTATCATTTATTTGCAGATATCATTTTTAAGTTTCATTTTATCTAATGAAATGCAGTTCACATATTTTAAGCATGTATAAACATGTCCAAGTGCACATTAAGCATTTCTTTTGTCACACTTTATCCTTTGTGTGTTGCATTGCATGATATTTCTTCTGCCTGTACAGTATGCTGTGATTTCCTAAAGTGATGGCAAAGAGAGGAAGTGACCAGTTTGTTTGTGCGAGGTCAGAGGTCGTAAGATGCTGAACAGGCTCAGGAAACAGGCTTAAGAAATGACTTTCCGCTGCTGCCCACAGGGTGGAGCAGGCAGATCTGTCTCTTGTGGTAGTCGACTTGACGCCGCTTCCTACAGAGCCCCAGCTAGTACCTGCCTTCCTCAGCGGACACTTGAAGAGTATCCTTGAGCGCTCATCTCACAGGCAGGACTGCATCCTGATCCTCATCAAAAGTGACCTCATCTTCACAGAGCACAAGCACAGCATCCAGGCGGCCCTCGAGGAGGCTGCTGATGTTCCTCCTGCTTGATTGTTGTTGTGTCACATCAAAGCTGGCTTTCAGGATCTCCTGACACCATTACAGAACAGACTAAAGTCACAGTGAGTGGAAATGGTCAAAAAAGTAGTTGTACAACTATTCAAATATCTTATTTTAATAATGTGAACAAAAATGATACACCGAAATATAAATTCTAGGCCGAAAACAAAACAGAAAATTCGGGATCCAAGATAATCAACCAATCAAAACTGAGTTGTGCAAACATTTATTGCACATAAGAATGTTATAATATTCATTTATAAATAACATAATTATGTTTTTGAACATTGTTTTTGAAGTTGCAATTGAAACTTGTTTTCCTGACCTTTAGGTAAATTAAGCATGTTTTAAATACAAATACAACCACAAAAGACATGGTTACTATAATTAAACCACGGTAACCTCAAATTACCTACAGTACACTAACTATGGCTTTTGTGGGTAAACTGTGGTTATACAAATGGTAATTAATATGCCAAAATACATGGTTACTATACTTTTACTATGATAAAACCATGGTAATTTTAGTAACGGGAGGTAAATGTTACGTGACATAGCTGTTTTATTGCCATATTTCTGCTGTTCCAACACACATTTATTATGTGTGTTTTTTAGTAAAACAGACAGCATTTGAAAGATGAGATTTTGTTTCATATTAAAAGTAACAAAGCTAATAGTCATTATTGGATGGCAGGCGTGCTACAGACAAGTTCAAAAGGCTCAATATAAAAGACTGATCTACAGATTTAAGAGTCCATATCAGTATAAATTAAACAGAGAAATCAATATTGTTACTCCAGCACTAGTGTAAACACAGTTGACATGTTTACCTGTTCTTTAATGTTACAAAATACACACTGACACGGTCAGAGAAATGCAAATTAAAGAAAAAAATCTTTCATGCAGTGTGTAACACAGCTCTAAGTGAATAAAAACATCCGGCAAAGTTTTAAATCTGAAAGTTATTGTCTCTCAAAAGAAAGAGTCGACTCTGAATCATCAAAATGACTCCTTGGTCTGAATGAAAATGCAAATTTATCCTTTGCCATTAGGTGCTGCTTTTGGGGTGGTACATTTTTTTTCTTCTATGGTAACGCTGTATACAAAGCAACTCTGCACTCACAAACGCTTTATCAGGCATTACAAGTGAGATAAAATTGACCAATCTAAATTAGCATCACGCAAAGGAATTTATCGTTAAACTAATTGTTTGGGAGTCAATGAGCAAGAAAGGTAAAAATAATTACTTGTAACACAATGAAAGTGTTTTTTGACCTTGCATGCATTGCCAAGCTGTTATTGACGACTCTCAAAAACACCATTACTTTAAATGTCATTTAAGGTTGCCTAAATTTTGGTGCATTACTACAGCAAACCTAATTGTGAGACTGTACGTTAATATAGTCTTATACACCTATCTTTTCAGATGTGGTGATCCACTGATCTGGAGCTCGAGTATGAGACCTGAGAAAATTTAAGACCTCATTTTCATAGATGTTTGTATTGGGAAATAGAAAAATTCTGTATGTAATCAGAAGAAGAATCCATTATTTTCATTATTTCCACTTACACTTTATTGGTCAAAAGACTAGATGAAAAAAAATGAACACTTTTATTTATAATCAAAGGTAAACGTCTGTACATAAATCTTGGGCCGTTAGTAGTTTCACCAACTAAAAATAGTTTTAAGTCAATTATTTCTATCTTTTGCTGTAGTGTGTCAATAGGAAATATCAGTTCATATTTCCAAACATTCATTTTTCAAGTAATTGTAATAATGCAGCCAGTGCTCCACACAGAGATCTGATCTGATCATCATCCAGTGTGTCTGGAGTGACATGAAGAAACAGAACAAACTGAGACAGACTCAATCAAGAAGAACTGTGGAGAACAATGTCTCCAAGATGCTTGAAGAAACCTACCTGCAAAGCTCCAGTACTGTTCAAAGTTGTAAAATTCTGTAAAATAAAGATGCTGTCGAAATGCAATTTCTTTATCAATTCATTTCTTTTAACTAAATTAAATTAACATTTGGTTTGGTAATCCTGTGCATTTAAGGCAACTTTTGTTCAGTGCATTTGCACATTTTTTTCTTCTCTTGCAGCATCTTGGAGAAGTTGTTCTCCACAGTTCTTCTGGATGTAGTCCGTCTCAGTTTGTTCTGCTTCTTCATGTCATTCCAGACACACTGGATGATGAATAGATCAGATCTCTGTGTGGAGCACTGGCTGTTGTTGGACAAAATCTTATTGGATTGTATACACTAAATATACACACACAAACTTGTTAATAATGTTAATTTTTTTAGCTTTTCACACTTACAGAAGAGAGGTTATTGCAAAAGGTGTAAAGATTTTAAACAGCTTCTAGAGGGCAGTACTGAAAAAAAGATAAAAGATTTACCTGCTAGAATGTTTAACATCTTAAAAACTACAAACCTGGCCTGATCAGTCTAAACAGTCAACAGGAACAGTCTGTAACCAGAAAAATCTGTCTTTTTTTTATTGCATATAGTAGGCAGAGTTTCAAATCTCGGCTTCCCCAAAAACAATCAAATTTCCTCCCAATGGCTGTTTTGAAAAGAATGACTTCACACTAGCCTTGGCAGGAGTATTTCTTATTTGTTCTAGCCACATTGAGCTCAAACACGCTGGCGGCGGTCTGATGCAGCTGAGCATTCTCTGTGTTCGACTGTACCGGCTGTTGAGGAAGGAGGTGTTCAGAAATGGTCCCCATGGCCCTTTGTTCTCCTGTCAATCTGACATTCATTTAAATATTTATGTGTGCTTGCTGAACTCTTCACCCGTTTGACGACATCGGGTGTCAGGAGCTGTGCACAGCACGCTGTACCTTCTGCCTTCCTCTCATTCATGACGCTGTTGTGCTGTTGTTTCTGCTGATTAGTGGGGTTAAAAAGCTCTCATAAATCTCCTTGGCCTTTGCTCTGCATTACGAGGTTGATGGAGAGGCAAAAATGTTCAGAAGGAGCTGCCTTAGAACAGAGATTTCTTTGCGTTATAAACTTAATAGATTATCAATAACCAATAATGGTACAGAACACATTCAGCATTAACAAATATTCTGTCTTTGGTTAATTCTTCATTATATTAAACACACCACACCAAAAAATTGTATCTTTAAATATAGTATATACCGCATCATCAGAGTGCATGTCAAATATTTTAAATATTACACATTTTGTTGTGAATAATTATTTGGCTATCAACATATCCTTTATGTACTCCTGTATATTCATAATGACATTCATCCATGTGCGTGTATATATACACAGTGGGTATTAAAAAAAATACAATCTCAAAGAAGATCAGAAGAAATGGACAGCACCTGAGTTAAATACATGAGTGTCACAGCTGAATGAATACTTAGGACCATGTGATATTTCAGTTTTTCTTTTTTAATAAATCTGCAAAAATGTCAACAACTATGTGTCAATATGGGGTGCTGTGTGTGCGTTAATGAGGGGGGAAAAAAGAACTTTAAAGGTGCCATAGAATGGAAAACTGAATTGACCTTGGCATGGTTGAATAATAACAGTTCAGTACATGGACAT
>JAUMHG010000051.1:17259351-17272201 GCA_032359395.1 Enteromius anoplus | reverse complement strand
TAGGGTCAAATTCTAGGGTTGTAAATGGACCTGTAAAACCGTTTCTGGGCATTTTTTCCCCTTACCTAAGATACATATCTTCTATGTACATATCAGAGAACAATTTAAAATATTCTCTCAATGAATTATATGGCATCTTTAATATAACAAAGAGTGAAAAATTTAAGGGGGTCTAAGTACTTTCCGCTCCCACTGTATATGAAATTAGCTTATTTGATTAGTAAGATAGAAATCCTAAGTATTTCTACATTTTAACTTTCTTTTGATGAGTTAAAAAAAAGAGAACAAGTTATTTTTTATGACTATTTATTTATTCACAACATACTGATCAACATATTAAGAACAAATTATTTAGAAAACAAAAAGTAAAAAGGACATTAAAACAGGTTCAAACAATCACTGCAACACAATTAATGTGTAAATAATATTATATACATCACAACACGTGGAGGTTTCATAGAATCATATTTGGTTTTTGATTCAGAAGTACATCATGTCATGCTGGTTCACAGCCCACGATGCTTAAATACAACTATACAATGAACTGAACAGAGTGCACGTTCATTTACAATGATCCACAGCGACAACGTTATTTACAAAAGAGATCACAGGCTCAAAATCAGGAAACTCCCCCACACAAGACACTCAGAAACCCAGAGCCCGGCCTTGAGATTCAGATCATTCCCTTCTCCACACCCAGCCTGCGGAAAAGAGCCAAAACAATAAAAAAGACATTCTGAATAACTCAAATTAAAAATTTCTATAGGAATTACAGTATTAATGCCAGCTGTTTGCCAGTAACTTACTGTAGATTTAAATTGATGTTATTTACTGGCAACAGTTTGTTCAAAGATAAATGAACATTAAACATGAACAAGTCTTTATGTTTACAGGAAAAATGTAATAAAATAACAGCCTCGTGCAAAGCATTTCTGTTAACCGATACCAGGAAACAAGGTTAATGAGGATTTATGGTTCCCAGAATGCTTTGCATGAGGCTGTTTTTAATAGTTTTATTCTGTAAAGAAAAAGACTTGTTTATGTTTAATGTTCATTTATATTTGAACAAACTGTTGGCAATAAATTTGATAAATACAAATCTACGGTAAGATACTGGCAACCAGCTGCATAACTACAGCTAATGTTTTTACAGCGTAGGTTTTTTAATATTATATTTGCGTAGTATTTCATATTTTGTGTGACCATTTTATGTTTTGTTTCAGATGCTATCAGTGATCAATCTCATGTCCCTCTATTTTAGGCAAATTTTAAAAGGCATTTTTGTGCCCATAAAATGCACTGTGACAAAGTCGTTCCAAACTAAATTGAGGGAGTAAAGTATGCATACAGTGGTCACTTAACAGAAATAATTTAGCCATATATCATCACATGCAGGCTGTACCTTTTCAAAATGTATTGATATTTTACATTTTAGGTAATAACAGGTTCCCCCTCGGGCCACCTTCCAGCTTAAATTAAACACACCCACAACTGCTTAACAAGGTTTTCAGAATTACTAGAAACTTTCGGTCAGGTGTGTTACAGCTAAAATTTTAATGATGTCATCATTCACTCACCCTCATGTCATTTCTTTTTTGCCAAATGGTTTGTGGTTCCCATTGACTTGATTGATTTAGTGACTTCCCACTTCTTTTGAGACATTTTTCAAAAGTGTATGGACGTATATAACACTTCTTGGACAAAGCTTAAGTTGTCATGTTGCTCAGTGATCTATATTCATCTTGATGCAGATCACTGAATTCTGTTCTTCATTTAGCTTAGCTACTTTAAGTTAAAAGCAGTTGACAACACTGCTGTCAAAGTGAATGGGGTCCCAGTTGACCCACATTTTTCAAAATATCTTGTTACATATTTAAAAAGAAAGAAATTTACAATAGGTTCGGAACAACTGAGAGGGAGTGAATGATATCATCATTTTGATATCAATTTTCAACTATCCTATTAAGGTCTTTAGGATTAATAGGTATTTCCAGGCAACTAGGTGATAACGTCTGAGGGAAGCAGGAGCAAAATCGGACGCCCCTGGTGTAGCATGGAACAAATGAACAGTAATGCCCTGGACACTTTTAAATGGGCAGGGCCAAATGAATATTGACTTTCAAATGAATAAAGACCACTTACCTTTAGTGGTTAATGGCCTCTACCAGGTACGGCTATGCCATAAGGCTGAAGACCGGAAGGTTTGGGCTGCACAAACAGTGAAGATTGATTAGAGTTAATTACAATACACTATACAGCTTTTTAAACTGCAATAGGGCTAAATATGGCCACTAAGGACGAGCATCTTTATTTCATCCAAACATAACTCCCACCTGTTGTGTGCAGCCATTTCGTAGGGATATGAGTGTGGCGTCATTCACAGAAAGCTGGGCTTCTAGTAGGTCTTTGGCGTCCCTCAGTCTGCTTTGGTCCTTGAGAAGCTGCTCCAGCTGCTTGTCATACTTCTGTTGGGCATCCTGCAGTTTTTTACTACTCTCCGTAGCCTCCTTCTCCCGGTCCGTTTTGCACTTATCCAGTTCTGAAGTAAGTCCCGTGTTCTGTACTTCCAGCCGGCTGCTCTGTTTTTGAATGCTGGAAACCTTCGCTCCTACGTTGTCCAGGTAGCTCTGGAACTTGTCCTCCACCTGTCGAGAGAGACTGGAGCAGTTGGAGCGAATCCTTTCCATCTGTTCTTCCTGTTTTGGGCAGGTGAGGTGAAACGTGACTGAGTTGGTGAAGAAATTGTCGATTTTGGTCAGGAAGGCACTTGTGACCGTCTGGATGCCTTGGAGGGACCCTGCAAAGTCTTCTTTACATTTCTTGGTGTATACATCAAGCTGGGATTTCAAGTCCATGTTTTCTTGTCTCAGTTGTATCACCTGGCTGTGATGTTCATTTTTATCCTTCACTGCATTGTCCAAGTCAACTTTAAGGTACTGCACAGTTTGGCTGAAGTTACTCTTAAGGATTCCATATAGAACTTTCTGCTGTTCCAAAAGGGTATTAAGAGTTTTTATTTCTCCTGAGAAGAAAAAAAGAGAGCCATGTCAGCGGGATTGTCTCTTCGTGAAGTTGATTGATTGATTTATTGATTACACTCACCATTCTGATTGCTGTTGCTTGGTGGACATGGGACTGGAGTATATCGGGTGCTTGGAATCTTTGCTTTATTGGCCTCACAAAGAGCCTGTAATGGTTTCAAGATTAATCACACTTAATATCAAGAGAAAAATGAAAAAGAAAATTCATTCCTCCTTTGCAAACTTTCTTGCAAACCTGCTTACTTTCTTCTGTCAAACCACAAAGATATTTAAAAACGTCTCCAGTTTTTAATTTGTCCATACAATGAAGTCAGTAGCCTTCAGTGTCACATGATCCTTTAGAAATATTTCTAATATGCTTATATGCTTAATATGTATTTGTAACGTGATGCTTTTTTCTTTGATAATTTGATGAATAAAAAATTTAAAAGAACAGCACTTTTGTAAAATATGAATATTGTATTATCCATTTAATACATCCTTGCTGAATAAATGTATTTATCTTTTTTTTTTTTTTAAAGAACATACCTTTTTCTGATCAAAATTTATATTTTGGAAAAAGAAAACTGTCATTTTTTAAAATATTTTTTTTTTAAACCAGCAAATTAGAATTATTTCAATTTGCTTCACAGGAATGAATTACATTTAAAGTCATTTAAAATGGAAAACAATTTTTGATCAAATAAATGCAGCCTTGATGAGCATAAGAACCTTCTTTAAAAATCTTACTGATCCCCAAACATTTCAAAAGCACTGAACAAGCAAGTAAAATACTTACAAGTAACTTCTGCAAATTACTGCTCTTGATGTTTGTTGCGTTCAAGTCACCTTTCAGCTTTGCAATCTCTTTATCCGCCGCATCTTTCTCTCCAGTCTTCGCTTTGAGAGCACTGGTGAGGTCGGCTTTCTCTTTTCTGAGCTTGGCGTTGTCTGAAGAGAGCTTGTTGTAGGCTACCTCCAGCTCTTCCACCCTCTTCTCCTCAGCCGTCTTCTCCGGCTGCCCGTACACCAGGAACAGCACCAAACTAGCAATGATGAGGGACTGGATCAGAGACGAGAAGAAGAAGACGATCCTCATGTAATAACCGCAGCTTTTCCCTTTCTTCGCCTTGTGGATCTTTTTGGTCTCCAGTCCCAAGGTGGCCCGGGAGTAGCTGCTGTTGTACATTTCTGAGGACCTTCGGACAGTTGTGATACTAGAGGAACAATGGTCAGAGGTTACTCTTATGGCCAGTGAGATGTAAACACTTCTGCCAGGACTCGGGGTGGGAGCTGTGTTTATAAGACACTCCCTATGCCGTGACTCTTTCCGGACCCTCCCCAGGAAAGCTCCAGAGGTTAACAGTACTTCACAGTGAACCTATGGAGATCTCCAGAGATATCCAGAGCTTACTTTCCCTCATAAAATACACCAAACCCTGTCGAGGAATGCAGACCACCGTCAAACATCTAGATAACACATTATCATATTCTCATTATGGGATTTGTCTGTAGTTGTTCTTGGCGTCCACATTGGTATTTCTCAGTTTGAGTTAATGGACCTAATATCAGCTGTCATTTTGAAATCACCCAGTTCGGCCAAGAAAAAAAATGTTCTTGCGAGGAACAAAATCTATCTCTTCCTGGATCAGATCAGATACAAAAAAATGCCTGATCAAAACAAGCCACCTGAAACTGTTTCCTGCAGAGCGACCGGTGGAGTCAACACCGTCATCCTCCTCGCAGGAATGAATAACAAACTCTCCCAGAAGTCCAGGAGGCGGCAGCATGTTTGATCCCGGGCTGACGATGACGCTCGTGTCTGGGATAGTGTGAAGAGGGGGCGTAAAGTAAGTCAGGGCTTTTCCTGCAGGCCATTGTCTCCTTGCCAATCCATTCTCACCGGAAAGTCATTTACAGAGGGGTTAACCGACTGAAAGTTCTCACAAAATCCCCTTACAGAACGCAAATGAGCTTTAAGACAAAAACAGGAAGCTGATTCTGCAAAAGAAAACTAAACACGAGACAGATGAGCAGTGGTTATTATAGGGCATCAGAGTCTGAGCTCAACATCTAGCCATTACTCCAAGTTTTTGGGTCTCTCTAATATTCAAGGGACAGTTCGACCAAAAATGAAAACTACACCATCAAGTTGTTCCAAAGACCCATATTTAATAGGATAGTTCACTTGAAACTTAAAGAAGATGTTTACAAGATTGTTGTTAACTGATTCCCATTGACAGCCATATTATTTTCTAGGGCTGAGCAACGATTAATCTTTGTATATGTGTATGTAAGGTGTACATTATATATATATATATATAAAGACACACACATACATTATATATTTTGAAAATATTTACATGTATACAGTGTCTGCAGTGGATTAAAAACTTTTCTTTTGGTTCAATTCAAATGTTCACCAGCATAACATAACACCTGTCTTAAATATATAGATGCATGTGTGTGTATTAGCATAATATATATACACAGTACACACACACATATATATATATATACACAAAAACTTTTATGCAGTTAATCATTGCCCATTTTTCCCCCCAGTACCAGCAGCTGCTTGGGTAGATCATCTTTATTGTTCAGCAATGATGACAGTATTTACATTTTTCCTTAAAGTTTCATTTTAAAGACCTTTTCAACCAAAATTGTATTATTTACCAACTGTCATGTCAATCATCTGTGGAAAACAAACAAACAAAAAAATATATCCATGGAAACCTTCCATTCCACAGAATGTCCTTGAGATTATTCAAATGTTTGTTCAGAAAGTGTTTTTTTTTTTAACTGTGGCCTAATGGACAGGGAGTTGGACTTGTAACCCAAAGGCAGGGCAGGGATTGTGGGTGGGGGGAGTGAATAACCAGCACTCTCTCCACCTTCAATACCACGATTGAGGTGAGACCCTTGAGCAAGTACAGCACTGCTGTGTGTGTGTGTGCACTTGGATGGGTTAAATGCAGAGCAAGAACCCATCCCTGGCCACATGTCAAGTCCTTTCCCACTTTAGGGAAACAAACATGGCTTCTTCTAAGGCAGGGGTGGCGAACGTCAGTCCTGGAGAGCCGCAGCCCTGCAGAGTTTTGCTTTAACCCTAATCAAACACACCTGAACAAGCTAATCAAGGTCTGAACAGTTGCTTGGAAGCTACAGACAGGTGAGTTTTAATTAGGGTTGGAGCTGCGGCTCTCCAGGACCGGAGTTCGCCACCCCTGATCTATGGCATCACTGGAAAACATTAAGAGAACTTTCCTAAGAATTTAGCATCTTGATTTAGATTTTCCTCCATCTTTGTTTACAGCTTGAAACACAGTTCTTCCCAGAATTAAGGAGGTTGCGGGGTGAAAAAGGCGAATGATTATTAACACAATAAAGTAGACAAAATGTGACCTGAAGGCTCTTCCGACTATTATCTGTGAACCTTTGTGCTGCTCAGCAGCAGGATACAGAATCACAGATTAATACCAGTTAGTGTGTTCAAAACAAAGCTTCTTTAAACAACCAAAACAATTCCAGTTACTAATCCCACAGGTAAATTCCCCAATGTAATCAACATTATTCATTATGAAAACAAATGCCTTTTTTGTTGTTGTTGTTCAGCTATATTTCTGCGACCTCTTGTGGACACAATTGCATTGCTGCTTTAATTTTCCCACCAAGATTTTTGTATTTATAAAAATATAAAATTATCTTTAGTGGAAATGTTGCATATTCCGCATACACACACACACACATGTTGGTTTTTGTGATTTATGGAGACTCTCCATAGGCGTAATGGTGTTTATACTGTAGACTGTATGTGGCATTGCCCTACACTGACCCTACCCCTTACAGGAAACTCTGTGCATTTTTAGATTTTCACAAAAAACACCATTTAGTAAGTTTTTTAAGCCTTTTGAATTACGGGGACACTGAAAATGAATCACCTTCATACTGTAATACCTATGTCAAACCCATGTCATTATACAAATTTGTGTCCTCATAAACCACACACACACACAAACGCACGCGCATACATACATGAACTCTCCTAGTTCTAGATGAATGTTACTGGTATGTACACATTATTATCAGTAGGCCTACATACATGCTGTTTATAATAAAGATTTTTAACACCTTTCCTCCACATGTAATATTTATTGGCACTCTCTTTATTAACTGGCTATACATTTAGTACAGTATATAATAATGCAGTCTAGCATACATCCATAGAAAAACTGGTGAAATAATCTGAAATATCACCTGATTTAGTAGTTAATATATTAACCAATATCATCATAGACTGCTTTTTACTATCCAGTCAAGTTATGATGGACAGCAAAAGCCTTAGCTCCCACTATCTTTTTGGTTAAATGTAAAAATGTCGTTCAGATGCCTTGTTATAGTCATAGTTACCTTTTAAAACAATCTGCACACAGCTAAAGTGTTTCTCTACCATAATGTTTTAGGTTGGTAATGTAAGGCAGACATGTAGCAAATGAGTCCCACAGAGCATTTACACTTCATTTATTCGACCAGAAAACAGTATTTATTAGTTGCTGTCTAAACAATGCACATAAAAAATCCAGTCAGTAGATCTCCATTACCAACATTCACCTGTAAATCACCAGCACATGACAAGCGGATGTTTGTGAAAAACTAATAGGTTAGCTTTAGGGCGTCATGAGCTAGTGTGGTTATGTCTGCTGTGCTAAATTAAGACACTGAAGTTTCCAAAGGTAATAAAATAGGCATTTCCAGTACAGTAACACCGGACAGAGCTGTATATATGCAGTCACTCTTTCATTTTGGAGCGGATCAGTCTGTGTTTGTGCATCCAGTCTCACACCGTGGCTTCGTTCTCTGGCGGGTCATCGTCCTCCAGCAGACTGTAGGACGCGTGGCTCTGGAAGGGTCTCTGAAGCGGGTGGCACAGCAGTTTGGCCATGCAGTTATGCAGCTCAATAGCAGGACCACACAGCGACACCTCAAAGCGATAACACATTCCCTTAGAGTCCAGCTCACTGAAAGAGGCGTACACGTCCTGACAACACAGACAACAAACATTCAGCATCCTCTATCAAAACTGAAACGTGTAACTTTAAGGGAATCCTAGGACGCTCAAACCTTCCAGCTAGCGTCTTCAGTCTGTTCTTCAGTGCCGTTATGAAGATAAACAACATCAAAGAAGAAATAGGGAGACTGCAGCATTTTCTGATAAACAAAAAAAAAAAAGAGAGAATGTTTTGAACATGCAGGATTAAGGAGTACTATAATAAGTACTATAATTGTCATTTTGTTTTCATATTTTATGATTTAGTCCTGTTTTAGACTAAATGTCTAAAGGATTAATTTTCTTTAAAGCTGAAAGTATTACTGTGTTCATGATTTAATTTAACATCACGCTGTTATTTACAAAAATCGGTTTAATTTTTGTCAATTCCCACATTTACTTCCTAAACCATAAAGTATAAAGAATTATCCTGAATATGATAGGGGAAAACAACATATAAACAACATATACACAAATTCATATCTTTAATTCATATTGTCCAGAAGTACCACATGACAGTTTACATACTGAAGCTTAGACCTAAAGACAGTCATGAAGGTTTTTGGGGGGGGGGGGGTAATTTTTCACTTCATGTTTTGTTTTATTTTTTGTTATTACTGCAAAGGTTCACCGATAATATCCAGTAATTTCAACAGTAATCCAAGCAAAAAGTAATTTTGCATCAAAGAAGTATGAGTTATATTTTAAAGTGGCAATTATTCACATAAGCCAAAAAAAATAAAAATAAAAAAGAGTTGTTCTCATAGACCCATAATTGTGTGGTAACATGTCAAACAAACTCACCTTGGCAGCATCAGAGGGGTTGAACTGAAGCATGCCAGCATGCCGGCTGAAGATGAGGAGAGTCCGGATTACGAAAGGAGGTGGGATGGTCTGAATGTTCTCCATTTGAGGAAGTTCAATTTTCTGCAAACTAAAAGAGAAGGAAATCATACGACTGAACTGAGGAACAGTCCATTTATCAAACACAAAGGACAAAAACCGCTCACATGACATTGAGGAGATCCTCCAGATCTACAGGTAAGAGTTAAGGAAATCAATGTTTATCTGGACCGACCGGATTCAACAAGCACATAAAATGAGCCTAACTCTCTAAATTAGGATACTGAAGGACTCGCAGACATTGGTCTCCAGGTCGTACAGACAGCTGCAGAGCTCTCGCGGGTCAGAGGTGAATCCTGATAACTGTGTGAAAGAGATTCAAAGTAAAGCATTTGTTCCCTGAAATAAAACCTAAAAACAAACAAAAACCCGGCGAATATAAACATTAAAGATAATTCAATATATTAGTAAATGTTGAAACTGTATATAAAAAAACTAATTGAAGGCCATCAAGGCATTTTTCATGTTTTCCATACACAATGAATGCAAATGTCTTAATTACTTAAATGTTTCAATATATTGTCGAAGATAAAACTGTTGCACCACATGACATTTTACAACCTGATTTAACCTTGCCTTGTCGGTAAAATGTTCTGATATTTTAAGGGACTTGTTGACCTTGACACACGGTCATGAGGGTCCTCGTGTTTTCCTTATATTTGTATTGTTCATCATTCTCAGTAATAGGAAAAAAAAACAAAAAAAAAAACATGAAAATCTAAATAAATTATGAAATTAATCTATATAGAAATACAAAAAAATTAAATAAGAACATCACGTCACAGAATTAATAAAAAACTAAAAATATAAAAATAAAAAGGAAATGTAAATCAAAATAATTTGAATTAAAATCAATCATTTGGAATATGTACATTTTTCTTCCTGACTCCTTGAACCACTCAAAGACAGAGTCATTAAATTACAGTGAGTTTAAATGCAGTTGGACCTGCTCCACTAACCCACATGGCGTCATCATTCACCACCACCAGAGCAAACTCATGCCTTTTGTCAATCTTGTGCTTGGTTCTCACAAACATCTCAATCATTTTCTGCGAAATATTCAAGGCGTTCGTCTTGGATCTGAAAATGCAAATCATTTAAATGCATGTACAATGCACTTGTCTTTTCGAAAAGAATATGACTAACAAGGTAAGCAATTTTTCATCATAATATAGCATCATAATGAAATAGTTCTGGTTGTAACTTTCAAGTAAAACGTATATATATATTTTCCATACACAATGAATAATTGTATAAGTAAATAACATTGGATGCAACTATCAAGTAAAAGTATATTTATTTTATTTTTAAATAGTTTTTTTAAGTTTTAAAATTTAGTTTAAGACAAAATTGTTATTATTTTTCTGTGAAACATTTAAGGTATTCGTTTTTTATCTAAAAATGCAAATCATTTACCAAAAGATTAAACATATATACATAATGCATTTGTCTCTTTTAGAAGAATATGATTAATCAAGAAAATTAAAGTACCCAACATAATAGTAAATATTAAGTATCTATATTTTCCATCCACAGTAACTTATTGTATATGAAATTAAATAACATTAATAATAAATAAACCATCAAGTAAAAGCATATATTTTTATTTGTAATAATTTTTATTTTAAAATATAGCTTTCAAGTTACAAATTATTATTTTCTATGAAACATTTAAGATATTCATCTAGGATATGAAACATAAACAAATTAGTAAATTAGTCTTTCCTAATTAAATGAACCAACCGTTTAAATTTAAACCTGTAAAATTACCCATTAAACGACTCCAGCTTCTGTAGAGACATCTCCTCAGAAAGGTCCAAACAGATGATCTGGTAAAAAAAATAAATAAATCGCAAGACAATTTCACTGACAGAAGTGTTTTGAGACGCAGAGATCCTGAAGTTCTGTTTGACGACGGACTCACCACTTTCTCGGGACAGTTGACTCGTGGCGCCCGCAGGTGTAAGTCGGCTGATGGGGGGATCTGGGTGCTGATGGCTGTCTGTGGGGGTTTGGGTCTTTCCTTCATCACAGACAGGCTGGGCGTGGAGTTTCCGGTGGCAGTTACAGGTGGAGATGCAGCAGCTGTGAGGGCGGAGGCAGAGGTTGGAGGGCTGTCGGAGCTGGCCGCTTCTCCCTCTCCCTCCACACGGCTGCCCACGGCCGGCTGCGGCGGGGACGGCAGGCTGCTGTTCAGGCTCCCGGTGCTGCTGCGCCGGTCCTCCGCTCCCTCCGGATTAGACCGGGTCCTGGGTCTCAGCTCCACCATCCGCTCCTCTCCGTCTGCCTGACCGGGCTCAGGGGTCTCCATTACAGCCTGTCAGCTTCAGAATCTCACATAAATCACTCCAATAATAAATAATAACAATAGAAACTAAAGACATACTAAATACTGTACATGTTTTGTACTGGGTCTTTTTAATAAGAAGGAAATAAAAGTGGGCATTCAATAAAACACTCAATTACAATAAAGGTCTTATGTGGTCTCCTGGACCACAAAACCAGTCAGGAATATTCGTAGCTTTAGCCAACACTGAATGTGTCAAACTTGTCATTTCTTCTGTTTGTGTCAAAAATCTTTGGGATATTATATTTTCATGAAGATATTTTAAAAAATTCCCAACGTGAACATATCCAAACTTAGCTTAATTTGGATAACTTTAAAAGCGATTTTCTTCATTTTTAATATTTATGTGCATCCTCAGATTCCAGATGTTCAAATGGTTGAATGATTTCAGCAAAATAACAAACAAATCATACGTAAATGCTTATTTAATCAGCTTCCAGATGACGTATAAATCTCAATCGACTAATTGACTTTTATGACTGGTTTTGTGGTCTAGGGTCACAAATGAGCTTTTAATAAAACGTTTTAAGTATTTGTTTGTATGAAGCAAAGGCGGTACTTTAACAGTCGTGATTTCTCAAGAACGTAACGTTAAGACACTTGTACAGGCAGCCCAGAAAGAATCGCCAAATAACGTACAACAATAACTTACCAAACATGCAACAGATTAAAATATGGGTTTAGTGAGGGAAAATTATATTATTCTCCGGCACTTCCTCGTTCGCTTCTCTGTTGCCGTCTTTCAGAGTCGAATACCGAGGAGTCTTTCTGATCAAGACCGCTTCTAGCGGACTGGAGAGTTACTGCGCCGCTACGACCTTTTGTTCCAGTAATGTCTATATATTATATATAATTAGCCTATAATAATGTTATTAATCATTTACAGAAAAATACACCTGCATTAAATAATATTATGAGATTCTTTAATTTATTTATATATATAGAAACGATTAAACGAAATTATACTTTTTCAACGAAATAAAACGCCAGCAAGTGCCAGTAATGCGCTTTTATTTAGCGAGTCATTGAGTCGTTCATTCCAGCGATTCGTTCGAGCAGCAGATTCATCAGCTGTTTACGCATGGACTAATGCAACTTTGATTCGTTCTGGTTTCTAGGAATTGCGCTGCGGTTCGCCTAAAATGTAAGCGATTAATATTACTGTACTTGTTTAAAGAACTGTTTATTGAACTATTAAACAGTCGAAATGGTGGAAATGTTGTGTGAGGTTGTCTAACTAACTTTATTTAAAGTATAAAGACTTTCCATTTTTATTTTTCACCTCAGCGTGCAACTTTATATGTCAAGAGATGCATTATATACAGTAACGGTAGCCTACCTATTTCCACTATTCGCCACTTACTCTAAATGGAATAAAACCAGAATAATAAGTGCGTTTTGGTGTTTGCCTAGCTATTTTTGGTTATTGATGTTTTAATAAGGTCAATTTGTAAATTGCAGCTTGAAATGTAAATTTAACAGGGTGTTTTGCAAATGCAATTTATTCTGTAAAAACGTGTAATTCAATTT
>JAUMHG010000051.1:17238834-17252073 GCA_032359395.1 Enteromius anoplus | reverse complement strand
TATGTATTTAACATATAAAGATACAATTTTTAATAAATATATGCATGTGTTTGTATTTATATAAACTGAATAAATATACACAGTATAGACAAATATATTATGTAAAGAAAAACTTTTATTTTGGATGCAGTTAATTGATATTAATCATTTGACAGCAAAAAAAAAAAACAAAAAAACTTTTATTCCATTTATTACATTTTTCAGTATTATTGTATATGTATTTTTGTATCTGTACACTAAGAGAAAGGTCTGTGCTTTCCCAGAGAATGTCCAGTCGGGGTCAGTGGGTGCGTCCCTCAGCAGAGCTCGATGGTAGACGCTGGCACAGCATCAGTGGAGTCCAAGACCAAGAACGTCTGCAGAGACTCAGAAGGCATGTTGTGTTTGTACAGTGCCTCATCGTCAATCACAGTAAACGCCAGACAGCCTGCCATTTACTGCACTATTGGTTTTGCCAGACTTTTGTTTCCAAATGCAAAGCTACTTATTAAACTTACAAAATTATTTTCCTCTGGGCACAATATAACTTTCCTACACATGCTAGTTATTTTTTTCTAAATTTAGACCCCTGAGAAAAACGTCCATGAGTAATCCTAGTTTTCATAATAGTGTTTATATTTGCTTTTATTAGTGTGCAAACAAATAAAATAAGTTATTTTGTATGATGATGATGATGGTAATGATAAAATTTTGCCTCTTTTTTTACATAATAATTGATATTTATTTGGTGGTGTTTTCCACATCTTCTTTTGTTTCATTTATTTATTTATTTTTCGAGTATGACAAACAAAACCATAGTGAATAATTTGTTGCTTTCATGATGGAGTGCAGACAACTAAAAAAAAATATTATCATTTAGATTACTAAATTATTATTAATAGTAGTAGTATTCATCTTCCTCATCATTATCATTTTTAATTTATTATTAATAAAATAATACTTATAATTTATAGGAATCTGGATCTTAATAATACAATAAAGTTTTTATCAATAATAAAAGCATTCATCGTCATTAGTTGTGTTTTGCTACATATTCTGTTGATGAGTTTTTTGTAATTGTGTAGTTAATATGGACGTGGGAGGAAACATATCACTTGTTACTTATAACACTTACTATTAAAAATTAAAAACATGTTGTTTTTCTTCGTAATGGAGTGCAGACAAACATCTAAAAAGTTATTCAGGAATAACAGATTTATTATGATTATTATTAAATAACTTTAAATACATTAAAAAAAAAGAAAATGAATAATAATATTCTTTTTTTAAAAACATTCTAGAGAATAAAGTAAAGAATGAGAACAATCAAAAATCAGGAATTTGACTCATAATTCAAAATAATAATTATTGTAATTAAAATGTTAATGTTTATTATTAAAACGACTTATACAATTTATAAAAAAATTAATAAAGTATTTTGTCACATTTTCCCTAACTACTTTAATACTTTGCTTGTGTTTGTTTATTATGTGTAAAATAATATGTGATTGTTATGTCTGAATAATAAAACTGAATAGTTTTATATATTTGAATAACAAACTGGAAATCTACATATAGTACGTGTATATACTGTAAGTATCTCATTGTTTTTGCTCAGGAGGCACCAGTGAGTTGTGGAACGAGCTGCAGAAGGTTCTCTCTGATCTTGAGACGTCTAGTTGTCAGGGGAGGAAGATTCTCAAGTTTCAGACTCAGAATGCTGAGACAATCCGGGCAGAGCATCTCTCTGCAGCCCGGGAGAGCTGGGTTCAGGCAACACAGGTGCTCAGTTGTAGTGTCCTGCATGTGCTGTACTCAATCTGAACTTCCTCCAGCTCTGATCTCTGTGATCTGCCCCAGGTGCTGGAGGAGATGGAGAGGGATTTGGGGATCTCGTACCCCTCTGCTCTACCCTCTGATGAGAGACGTCAGTATCAGCGGGATGTTCTCTCACTATACAAATACAACCAAGACCTCAACTCCTCCTTGAAGAGCCACCAGGAAGAGCTTATGGATGCTGAAAGAAAAATGATGGATCTTGAGGACGAGAAAAAGTGGCTGCGTGAAAAGGTTGAAGGGGACATTCTTAAACAAGCATTAATACAGAAAAGTTTTCCTTTATGAAACTCACTTACCACTACAGATTTACTGCTGTCTGATATAAGACATAAATGAATGGTGCCACAAATATAAAAAATATGGAAATATGTAATAATACAATTAAAACGTGATTTAATTATTATTAATATTAATAATAACAATATTACTTTTACCAATAAAACACAGTGATTGTGAGTTTTAGGAATGTGAATATTAATTATAATTAATGTTGTTTTTAATAAAAAAAGGAAATATGAATCATTTACTGGTGGTGTTTTGCCACTTTTTTAATGATTTTCTTTGCAAGAATGAATTGGAATGTTAAGAAAAATAACACACACAAACACAAAAATATTTCGTAAGAAGTTTTGTTCATAATAAAGTATAAACATCTAATTGTAATAAATTATGCTATTATTTCCTAAATTATAAAATAATAACAAACATGCAATAATACAATTATAATAATAATTATTATTGTTATTATATATTAGAACAGCTACAGAATAAACTAAAGAATAACAATGATAATTGTATTATTTTATGAATACATGTACATTGCCATGTGGTATAGGATTTAAATTAATTATTAAAAATAAATTAAAATATAATTTCATATTTATAGTCCAAACTGCAAAATTGAATGATACAGTATTTAAAATACATCTCAGTGGCACACATTAGTTAACTTTTGCTTCTGTACTTCTTTTGGCAGGTGGTGGACCTGAAGAGGAAATGGCTGTATGGAGTGAGTCGTTCTCCCTCTGTTAGTGTGTCATTGTCCTCCAGTCGAACTTCAAGCCCTTCAAGCCCCCCATATCCTGGATCCCCGCCGCTGTCCCTCAAACTACCCAGCTCCAGGCCGGACTCCCCTTCGTCTCCCTGCACCATTGATTCAGTGTTGCAGGCTGAGATCGAAAAGCTGCAGAGGTAAGGGATTATTTGTTTTATTCCTCTATACTAACCTTCATCCAAAGACAACAATACCAAACCCCCACTAAAATATTAAGCTGTGGTTCTCAGGCAGGGGACACAGGTTTAAGTCCATCTAGAGAAGGAGTTGCTAGGGTGATCTGGATAGCTGTTACCTGGTTGGACCCTTTTTCCAAATATCCCTGAAACTGATTCCAATATTGAATCTTATGCATAGACAACTAGGGATGGGTTTGGCCTTGGGACCCACTATATATATATACAATAAGGTCACTGACAATAAACCTATCAACATCTCATCTGACCATAGACACTAAATTAAAGACTGTTTGTCTATACTCATTAAACTGCATTTGACAGAAGAATGGCTTTCATTCATGTCTTTTAAAATAAAAAAATCTCTTATGTTAGCAGTCTTCCACAATAACGACATGAACATCACACAGGGGCGGAGTGGGGCTCTAAAATTCACCCGGTCTGCCATAATGACGTTGATTCAGCACACTACGGAAACCTATATCTGTTCGACCTGACGGCCGTCTCTTTACTCTTTCTCCGACTGCAAGGGGCTGCTCTCACCAGCCGGTGGCAGGCTAGTGTAGTGCATCTCGAACACACCTACTTATTTTAAATAGACTTGACCTGCAATCGATTCATTGGATAAACGCATTCCTCATTCGCTAGATGCTTTGCTCTGTTCTACATTAGATATATAGATAGATAGATTATAGATTATAGATACTATATTGATCCCCAAGGGGAATTCAATAACAAATAAACAAATCAAACTGTTTTTTTATTTTATTTGTGACCATGAATGTTCTGCAGGATAAGCTAAATATGACAAAGATACAGAGCGTGAGCAACTGATATAAATATTGGTTGGACAGATTCAGGGAGGAGTTTGTGGGAGTATTTGGCTACTTTTCGCAGAATATTGTCTAATGTTGATACTTCTGATAAGCGCAGGCCGGTCGCGTGCGCCTCGCGGCCGCTTATCCACTGTGTAAATCCATCGGATCGGCCGACCAAGAAAAGTCCCGATTGCCACTCCGCCCCTGACATCACATAAGGTCTCTCTAAATTAGTATGTTTTAATAATGTTAATAATTTATTAAACACACATTTTGGTTACATTAAAATAGTCATATCAATATTTAAAGTATTTTTTCTGAGGCCTAAATAAGTTTTAAACACTAAAAATGCCTTTACAGTCCTGCATTTACAAATAGATGGATAATAAGAAACTATGCTTACTAAGAAATAAAGCAGAGATAGAAAACAGGGGAAATTAAGATATAAAGCAGAGCTTACCTAAAAATGTATTTGTAGTGATGAGGTTTCAAACTTTGGTTACTTTTAATGAAGAAGAAATTCTAGATTGGGTTTTTTAATAAATAAAAGAGAATAAAAAGGAAAACGCGGAGAGCTATGCAAAGCTCAGACGCGACCAACGAGACTTTAACAGGACATAACATGAACTCAAAAGGACACGACTTAAATACACAACACTAATGACAGAAACTCACAGCACCTGGGGAGACGATTACACACAAAGGACCGGGGCGGGGTTACAGAATGACAGGAGCACACGAGGGAGACTGAATGAAAACAAAAACACAGATCACAAGGACATGGAATGCCTGGGGGGCGTGACAATATTTATATAACAATGTTTCTATCTTTCTAAATATGTACCCCTGTTATTGGCTTTAAATCTCAAGTTAAAATAATTTTGACCCTCTTTACAAAATAGTGTGGGTAAATAAATGAAAAACTTTATTTTGTAAAATTTGCTTGTTATTTCACCGATCGCTTAACCCTAATTATTGAATAATGTTTGAATGCTGGATCTCCTCTGACAGGTGTGTTTTCTCTGAGCAGGTGTCTGGAGCGTCTGAAAGCCAGGAACGAGCGTCTGAATGCCGCTCTGGTCAGAAGGAAAGGAGAATCAGAGCAGCTGAGCATGAGTCTTAGCCGACAGGAGGCGGACAGCTCGGCTTTACACATGGCTCTGACATACTGGTGTGTGCTGCTGTTTTCACCTCAGTTTCACACTGCATGAGCGTAAAACACCTCTGAGTCATGTGTATATCACAGTGGGTTCTAAAACTGATTGAATTGTAAACCTTGACCTTTGGCCTGGAGGAGTGTGAGTGTATGAGTGGTATGCTGATGATGGCTTTTTGATCGACAGTGAGGAGTGTGAGGAGGCCTACGGTGATCTGCTGTCTCTATGCGATGCCAGAAAACAACAGAACGCAGGTACTGCACACTCTGAATTACAGTGGTGCATTAACGCACTAAAGTACATTCACGCACAAAGTAATGCAGCGTTTTTTTATCTTACAGAATCAATTAGCACAGCCCAGCCTGACCTCTCAAAGTCAACCGAGGAGTACGTAAACAAAGAAGAGTCATCCTCCAGTCCACCAGAGGGCACTGCTGAGACCAAACCAAACAGGTTGTTGTTTTATCTCTTTAGGTGTGGTAACATTTACTGTTGCTCATTTCAGTGGAGTATTCCTGCGTTCTTTCTTCATTTGAATGATGTTAAATGCACCGACAAAGCAACAGTTAGACAGGAGAACCCAGATTATTACTTTGTTTTAGGATCGATTAAAACATTTGCATTCATATTTAAGACATTTAGCTGATGATTTTATCCAAAATCTGGTGAGCAAAATAAGGACAAGGGAAGGAATCACAATCATGAGCAATGATAAGGAAGTGTTATAGGACCAGCACATGACCAGTTTAGGTCAAATATATGTTCCTATAAATATGTTTTCTTTTCCAAACGTGTGTTCTGAATAATATTGAAATGGATGTCCTTGCTGACCTGCAGCAGCCTAGTTCTCTTCTCATTAACACCGTTTTTCACATGAATTTTTCATTTGACAGGAGCAGGGTTTGCTTGTGTGATTTCTCTTATGTTGTTCAGCATTTCAAAAATAGGCTTAATGAATGCAGTATCTGCCTTAAAGGGTCACAAAACCCTAAAACACTTTTTTTGAGTTGTTTACAGATATATACATGTTGTACATTGCTTAAAACAGTATGTCACTAAAAATGTTACAAAGTGGAAATTGGTCATTTTTACGCTTTTTGCAACCATTTCGTGCATCCGGTTTTAAAAGTTACGTTTGAGCCTGTGACGTAGACGCAGTTTTTAGCGCTCATTGGTAAACAGTACCAATCTACGTCATCGGCTTGACGGCCCTATTAATGCATTATTAAGTGTTACTTTATACATGACAAAGGACTCGTCTAATCCAATCACCGTGCTTTGCATGAGCTAACGCTTTTCATTTCTCCGCGATGTTACCAGAGCTAAAGTTTGGTGGCGTGCTGCTGGGTTCAGAGTCCTAAGAAAACACACAGCAAATTTGTCTGGAACTTATCGTACCGGACAGTTTTTTGAACGTTGAATGTTTAAATAATTTAGCCTTCTTAAATCATCTCTACCTGCTAAAAATCTATAGATACAGTATCGTACAGTTCAAGGCAAGCACATCACATGTTAGTTTAAATGTTTAATCTAATAAGATGTGCGCTGTTGTACGCCTAACGGAGGCACCATTGTGATCACTTGCATATAATTTTTTCAGTAGAAACTTAAATATGCCATAATTTTTGCTCATTAAGGTGAAAGTAATACATAATTCGGAACGGTAAAAGGATCTACCTTTATTTCTGTACATTTACAATATCAACAAAACGTAGTGCTTTAAATAAAATAACAAGGAACTGAGGATAAGGTTTCTGCTGTCTGTCTAGAAAAGGAGCGTTTTATAAAACGAAACTCCCAGAACTGACTCACAGTAGAGGATGGATACTCGACCCGGTCGGGTTCGGACAGATATTTAGAAAGGATGCTCGGGTTCGTGTCAGGCTCGTTCACATCAGCGCGAATATGCGCCTGTGTTATAAACAGCCCTTTTTGCCCCGTGTGCCCTGATGCTCTCATCTGTTGACATTTCCGAGCGCCTTCTTACAGTTTCTTAATAAAAGCAGGCTTTCCACACAAAAAAGCGCATGTGCCATTAGTATGAGAACCGCTGTAGCTGCTGCTCTCGGTGTCGCTGTCCATCTTGCCAACGTGTGTGTGTTTACATTGTCGCTGTGCAAATAAGGAAAATGTATTCACTTATTGTCACTCCCCCTTTAACGCAGTCTCCGCCTTGTTTCCACACTCTACCTCCGCCCCTTACCCCCAGTGAACAACGCCCCTTTTCAGAAAGTTTTTCAAACCAGAGGTGTGAAAAAGCACCTCTGAAATAGGGGGGTGTTGTGACCCTTTAAAGAAATACAATAATGTTAATCATATTTAACTGTAAGCAGTAATGCATTAACAAGGGTACTGCTATGCATATGAAATGATTCGAAAATGGAAGGGTGTCACGAAACTCAAATGCAAGTAGTTCATTGGAATGAGTGCAGTGAAGAATTTGACCTGAAGGACTGGAGAACAAGTTTATTTATGCAAAATCGGTCAGGTTCAATTTTGGTGGACAATGACATTGTCTGACCAATATATATTGGTTTATCAGGAGAGCGGATTCCAGTTCCTGATTTCCAGCCAGGAGAGACGATCCCTGTTACACTCCCTGACTTTGCAATTCAAGAGCGCCTCCAAGAACTCGCAATTCAAGAGCGCCCTCCAGAGCTCGCGCTTCCAGAGCGCCCCCTTGAGCCCGAACTTCCGGAATGTTTCCCAGAGCTCGCGTTGCAGAAGCCTGCTCCTTCTGACTGCTCACCAGACACCACATTGCCTGGACACCCACTCGAACCATGGGGAGGGTAATGTCACATCCACGCCAAGTTCCACCCTCACTTCTTCACAAAGATCATCTCCATTGCTCCTTCACTCTCCTCTGGTCCCGGACTCCTATAAAGACAAAGATTACAGAGCTGTTCATTCTCAGCAAACAATCTATTTCTGCATTACTCACCTGTGTTGATCCTCCATTGACTGTTGTACATGACTGAACTGTAAATAAAGACACTTTTGATTCACTTACCTACAGCATCCTTATTGACTTATTGACAGAAGCTCGGACCTTAACCGAAAGGCAGGATGTACGGAGCTGAGAAAATCATCCACCGCCTTCTCCAAGGGCTTCCTCCTTTCCCTGCTTCGAATAAGCAAAGGCGGAGATGTACGCTGCCAGCAGTCCCCGAGTCAAGGCCTGGAAATCCACTCCAATTCCTCGCAAATTCCAGTCCGCTGATTCCTATTCTGCTCCAGAGTTTCGGCCAGGAGAGCCGATCCAGTTCCCCAGAGATTCCAGTCCGTTGTCTCCCGATGCTGTTCTTGAGATGTGGCAAGGAGAGTCGGTTCCAGTTCCTGATTTTCGTCCAGGAGAGCCGATCCTAATTCCAGTACCTGTTTCCCAGCTAGGAGAGCCGATTCCAGTTCCTGATTTCCAGCCAGGAGAGATGATCCCTGTTCCACTCCCTGAGTTTGCAATTCAAGAGCGCCTCCAAGAACTCGCAATTCAAGAGTGCCCTCTAGAGCCCACTCTTCCAGAGCGCCCCCTTGAGCAGAACTCCCGGAATGTTTCCCAGAGCTCACAATGCAGAAGCCTGCTCCTTCTGACTGCTCACCAGACACCACATTGCCTGGACACCTACTCCAACCATGGGGAGGGTAATGTCACATCCACGCCAAGTTCCACCCTCACCTCTTCACAAAGATTAATCATCAGTCTCACCTGTCATCATCATCTGCTGCTAATCAAGTCACTCATCAGCTACCACTTATAAGCACACACCACACTGCACTCTCGGTCCAAGCTTGTCGTTCAATCATCGATAGATGAGGTGGACTAACTCCAGGCAAGACTTCTCCTCTCCATGCTCCTGCAGTCTTTTGTGTTCATCCCAGGCTCCTTCGTGTAATCCTCAACATGTGTGGTGTGTGGCTGTCTCTCTTTCTCCATCATCTCCATTGCTGCTTCACTCTCCTCTGATCCCAGACTCCTATAAAGACAAAGACAAAGATTACTGAACTGTTCATTCTCAGCAAACAATCTATTTCTGCATTACTCACCTGTGTTGATTCTCCATTGACTGTTGTACATGACTGAACTGTAAATAAAGACACTTTTGATTCACTTACCTGCATCCAGTCCGCTTCTTGACAATAGTATGAAATGATCCATAAAAAGAAGGCAGTTATTTATGATATATGTACAGCAGTTATTTAGGGTTTGTTTGTGGGTGACAGAATATCTTTGGATGCTTATTTTGTGCTTTTCGCTCTCTCTGGCCTGTAAAATTTCAAAAATGGGGGCACAATTTTAGTTTCGGTCTCAAGTACCGCACTTGATGTTTATTTAAGATTAAACTTGTTTCTCATTTGACATTTTAGGTTACAGAAAGGTGCTATATTATGTCACCAAAGTATTCTGAGAAGGACCTCATGAGCTTAGGGTGACATTTGGGACAGGGCCTTAGTCAGAGATATCTGTCCCAAGTAGCACGCGATAGTCAGGTTAGTGCACTGAAAATTATAGGTTGTGTGCTGATTCCATACTTTTGCTGTGCACTAAGTACTTTGAGAATATGAGCAAAAACATGCTTGAGAGTTGGAATAGTACTGTATGTAAGTATTGGGACATTAAAATGTCATTAAATATAACTTTTTGACAAGACAGCGGCTTTTGTTACATCACTGTTTGCATGAATAAGTGTTACCGTCTAGCTATATTTAAAAAAAAAAAATGAATAGGCTTTTTTTATTCTTAACTTTAAGCTTAATTTAAAATGTAAAAAAGATGTTTTATAATGATCCCTCTTTTTGTTTTAGTGCATTCCATAGATACATATCTCATCTGCACACCTACTAGTTTCTGTGGAAACTGGTATGCAGCTTGAATCTGAGTGCAATTATCTCAACAAAGGTTTTTAGTCCTAATTAGATTAATTACACTGACTTAACATGCAATTACCTTCCCAAACCAATTCAATCAATCCACTTATTTTGACCTGATAATGAAACAGACTTCATCTTAGATCTAAAAAGCCTCTCTCATTCCTTCTCTCTTTTTCGCTAAACTGCAGCTTGTGGGAGAAGGAGTTTGAGAACAAATCTGGTGTACTTTTGCAAAGGATCTCCAGGCTGAAGCAGGACAAGGCTGCTGTGTGTATTCCGCAGCAGGGCGAAGCAGGAGAGGGCATGATCAGTCCCGACACTGGCACGCTTGCAGGGGTCAGAGGTCGCGCCAGTTCACTTTCCAAAAACAACAAGGAAGAGAAAGCAGCTCTGCTGTATGAGCTTGTGACAGTCAGGGTGAGCCATTATGAAATGTTTACAGCTATTTCTATATTCAGAAGCAGTTACAACCCTGGCACATTAGTTTGAAAACAGTTACACAGAGGTCCTTAAAGGACAAAATCCCCATACCAAATAAATGGTCATAAATATTTTTTTTCTGTTCTCACTGCAATATCAGTCCTGATGCATAGAAAAAATTCATACATTTTCGGGATTTTAACCCTTGAAATTCCAGTTTGTTCACATAATGATTTTTATATCAGTAGGTCTTAAGGGATATATCATTATGTTAATTGATTTAAAGTCTTTGCACACTGAGTGTGTGAGGAAATTCTTGTCTGAACTTTTCTCACTTTAAAGAATTAATGCATCCTAATGTTGTCAGTCTCGTTAACAGACCGCCTCCGAAACTTTCATCCGTAATAAAAACAGGCCTCTCAAGTTTTGAAGACAGGCAAGAGTGACATCTCATTTCTTTTTCTGATTGGCTGATAAGTGGCAGGCTCGACTAAGAACTCCAGGGGAGACGCGCTTGAATCATGCCGGTTCCATAGCGAGAGCGGCGCGGCCAGAGAAATGTTGGGTGCTGCGGTATATTAAATATATTATAAATAGTTTTTTCTGCATGAGAAATACAATGTGTGGGGGAGTGCATGATAATAGACCGAAATGAGTGACTGTCACGCTCAATGCGTGACACTTGAGAGCCCTGTTAAAAGAAAATATGATTTACTGCATTTTTGTAGCAAGCATTTTAATCCACTATGCAAGGACCATTAGTATGAAATAAATGCGTTTTAAATGAAAATGCATTTTTATGACAGCAAAAGCGTTAATTACATTGCATTACTAGGCTAATTTTGTGCAGTGTCAGATTAAAAGAAAAGCATTCAAACTTGCGCGCGCACACACTCCACACAAAAATGCACAACACACTCTGAAACTAATAAACCTACACAATTATAATTACATCATTTCAATTCAGTTGCCCTTTTAACAGAAGCAGTTAACAGCGAAAATTATGCTTTTCCAACAAAAAGTCTTTTAACAAACAATGCATGAATGTATGCTTAAATGGGATTAAATATTACATTATTAATGGGTTTCAGATGTGTCCTTTAAAATACACCCAGGATCATGTGTAAAAGAGATGTATGAAAGGAAACAAATAATATAATAAAATAAAAAATGACATATTTTATATATAGCATATGATGTTTGCATTAACATAGCCAAAATGGCAAACAAAAATGAAAAAGATATGTGATTGAAAGCAGTTTGATCATGGTTACTCATAACATGATTTAATTTTGCCCAGGAGGAGATGTCAGAGATGCGGGGGAATCTGCGGCTCTTGGAGAAAGAGAGGCGGTGTTTGGACCTGGCGCTGATGGTCCAGAGTGCTCAGGATTCTGCTGGTCCTCTGATCCTGGACAGTCTGCGAGATGAGCTGGGGGAAAGGAGAGCCACTCAACAGGTGCTTTGAAATGTGTCGCTAGTGTGTCAGAAATTTATAGATTTTAAAAACATAACTATAACAGCCTTTTCCAATCCAACTTTATTTGTTAAGCACTTTTAGTAAACACACAGGACCAAAGTGCTGTACATAAAATAAGATGTAAAAACCTAAATAGCATAAAATCTAAAAACGAAACAAATAAACATATTTTCATAATATTGAGAGTACCAATCAGGTACCTTCTAATATGCGTCTGCTTTTAGATGTTCCTTTGTTTGAAGAGCATAAATGGTTTCTATTTACAACAGGGTTGAGCACTGTAGCTAATCATAGACATGTTTGTTGAGCGCATGAACCCAATGACCAGTTGGAGGTGTTTAAGCCAGAACTACTGGTTCAGGTTTGTTTACTTAGCACTAGATTCTGCCTTGAAGGTTATCCTCCAAAAGCAGATTGAGACAACCCTGGGTTTTCTAATGAAAGTTACAATGTCTCAAAATACCAGATGATATATTTTTCAAATTTTCATAAATACTGAAAAGTGATACACCTTTTCTCGGTTGTAGAGAATTGCTGAAAATTTGGCAAAAGTAGAAAGTGGAGGGGGGATTCCTGGTCCTCGAAATCACTCTATCCTAAAAGAACTTCAAGCAGCACTGCAAAGGTGGGAAAAGACATCAAAACACATCTGAAACTCATGAAAAAGACTCATTGTTTGACTTGTGGATGTTCTACTTCCTGTTGCAGGGAACAGTCACTGAGGAAGAGAGTGGCAGCTTTACGTGAGTCGCTGGACTCGGCGCTCACAGACAGCACTATTCAGAGAAGGATCAACAGAGAGGAGATTGCAAGTCTCTCCCACTACTACAAGTAATCCAAAACCACATCACCACACTATCATTAGCATAAGAAGGAGAATACATAGTCACATAATTGTCATAGTAACAGCTTGTATTGACAGATGATTCGAAATTTGGACAAATATTTAATGAAAACTGTCAAGTCACCTTTACACAAAAGAAGACTGTCAAAGAAGCTTAACGGAGATAAATAGGAAATAGTAGAATCAGTTATAAAAACACAGTTATGAAGTTCAGATTCTGCTGTAAAGCGGCTCTGAAACCATGCATATGCTGGTTAGGTATGTTTTAAAGCATGGTAGCTGGTTTGAGCTGGTTTAAGCTGGTTGGTGCGGAGTTGGTTATAAGCTGGTCCTGAGCAACTTCTGCTTAGAACCTGCTTAAACCCAGGGCATAATAAGTTATAAGCAGGTTGTAATAGTGTCATTATTTATCTCAAGTCAGTTCAGTGTTTGTTCAGTTGAGATCATAACTTCTGTTTCTCTCGATTTATTAAGCATTATTATTTGTGATGTTTGTCGATTGTTTATCTGTCTTAAAAAGTGTTTGCTTTGTCAAGTCAAGTCAAGTCACTTTTATTTCTATAGCGCTTTTAACAATACAGATTGTAGCAAAGCACTGAACAT
>JAUMHG010000051.1:17216463-17234973 GCA_032359395.1 Enteromius anoplus | reverse complement strand
TATTAGTTTCAGTTTTAATTACCATAATAACAAAAGTTGGAACAATTAAGCAAATAACTTGTTAATAAAGCATATACAATTAATATTTGGGAAAAAAAATCATTTACATAATATGTATATGTGTACTGTGTTATTTATATGTAAATACATACAAAGGCTACAGTAGCTATATATTAAATTTTTTATAATATTATATTTATTTATAATAATTATATTTATATTCATATGTTTATTTATACATTTAAAACATAAATACAATTTGTTTTTCTGAAATATATGCATGTGTATAAATAAAGGCATGTGTGTGCATTTACATAGACATAATACATATATAATATATTATGTAAGCTTTTATTTTGTTTTATTAATTTACATTTTCTGAAACTATAATGTATTTTATTATTAAAATTCAATCAAACTTATTAAACATTTTTCCCTTTTTAACTTTCTTACTCTTTTCTCTATTAGTTTTGTACTTCTATACTGTAAAAATAAAATTTTAAAATAATTTAAAAATCCATTACAAATAGAGCACAATGCGCTGTATTAACATTCAGGACTTTTCCCTATTAATTTGTTACTGGTGTCATACAGTACCTGTATTTTGAATTGTATGTAATGTATGTAACTTTAATAGATAAACTGGCAGAGATTAGTGCTACATTTTTTTTTTTTTACCACAGTTTACACTTCATAAGAACTACTGCAACACAAAATGTACTCAATGTGTACATTTGTCACCTGGATGAAATAAATGAATATAAATAGAAATTGATTAGCTTAATTTCTGTTACAATATTGAAAATGCTGCTGCCAGATTAGTACAAGTGAATAATGCCTCACACTAAAAGTACAAAACTTCCATTCTACTGCCTAGACAGAGAAAACACGGGATGGAGAGCAAAAGAAGGAAAGAAAAGGGGTCAACCGGGGTGATAGTATGAGCTCTAATATGCTCAATGAAGATATCTTATTAGGTAAAGGGATTACAAACCTGCTCCCTTTTACTGAAAGCCCTGTTGCCTGCTTTCACCTCTAAGATTCTTACTCCTTTAATCCGTCTCTAACAGGCTTTTACGTGAGGTCAGTGTTTGTGTGGGCCATTTGATTCAGGGTCAGCTGAGGCTGCGCTTGTTTTCAGACTAGCAATAAGTCATTTGAAGGGTTAATTCACCATTAAGATCCAAAAAGCAAGCTCAACATGAAGTCATTGTGTAATTCAAGGTACATTTCACATTAAAACATTTGTCAATAAAACAGCAGTTGGTTCAGTGTAACATATTTGCTAGTTGCCATGTTTAATTACACCATTTTGTAATAATGTTTTTGTAATAATTTATGATTATCATAAGCCAGCCACCACCAGACAGACCCGATAGGAGAGCAGTCCCTGATCCCCACGAATTTCTATCTAAATTCACGGCCAGGAGCTCCGTTCCAGTGCCCTGAGGATTCCGTTCCGCAATCATGGCCAGGAGAGTCGTTCCAGAGTCCCTTTCAATCACAATTCCAAATTATTAAGTCAGCATTGCGACTTCATATCTCAGAAATCTGAGATATAAACTTCCAATTCTGAAAACATATATATTTTTTTTCACTCAAAATTGGACTTTATAACTCGCAATTGAGAGTTAATCTCAAATTTTGAGCAAAAAGTCAGAATTACCACTTTATATCACACAATTGTAAGTTATGAAGTTAGAATTCTGAGAATTTGGAAACACAAGTTTAAATGCTGCAAAACTGTGAATTTATATCACGCAATTCAAACTATTTTCCATGTAATAATAAAGACTGTTTTTCACGTAATTGCAAGTTTAAATCACACAGTTATGGAATTGGTTTCACGTTCCTGTGAGTTTAAATCACGCAATTCAGACTTTTTTATTTGTTTATAGCTCACAATTCTGAAAACAAAGGCAGAATTGTATAGGGTTTTTTTTTTCACGCAATTCTGAAAAAAAGGTCAGAATTGTGCGATAATGCGCAATAACCTTTTTAATTTTTTTATTTAGTCCTGGCAACATGCTTCCATAGTAACGTAGTTGCTATGACCTAAATAAAATATTTTCTCATGAAAGAAAACTAATAAATAAAAAATTTGCTTATTTTTCAAAGGCATTTAGACTGTAGAAAAACATTTAATACAGATGATAATCCTAATAATTTAGATAATCTTGACCTCAATATTTTGATATGTTATTTTGAACTCAAAAGACTGAAGTCTCAAAAGAGTAGTGAGTCTACTCTTAATATGATAATTCTAAAGAAACTTGTTATAAACAATATTGTTATTCATCAATGGACATGAAAAGTTCCTTAAAATTATAGTTTTTTGTGTTCTAAAAATGAGTGGTTTGGACTGTTTTTGCTAAACATCTCTATTTAAACTCTATTAAAGAATAAACGTCCTGACAACATCAGAGGCAGTGCATGTTTCCACTCATTTTTCCACCCTTTAATAGTCTGCTGGACAAGTGAAATGAAAGAGAGAACAGAAAAACCACGTTCAGTCATTTGATCAGGGTCAAACGTCTTTTTTTATCTGAATAGCAGCATGTTATACCGCTAAGTGCAGAGTACGAGAGGTTAAGAACGAAGAAAAGGAGGAAACGAGAGAAAAACAGAAACAGAGAGGGGGAAAAGAGAGCATTGACGTCTGTGAGAAAAAGAGCATCGGCCAGCCACAATCCACTCACGCTGTTCAGGGAGAAGCGTATTTAAATGTGACATGATGTTCAGGGTAAATGAGCTGACCTTAACCCTGCGGGTCAGAGCCTGCTGTGTGTGCGTGTGTGCTGTGGAGGAGGGGGCGGGGCCTAATAACTCATCCCCCCGCTGTGATTGACAGCTCCCGTTTTTGTGAGTTTTTTCCCAGGGATCAGAGCATCCCAAAGCTCTTAAAACACTTTACACCACACAGATGCTGCAGGGTTTGCATGACATGCTCTTCTGTGATGATTGCCTTCACTTTCCATTTCACAGACTATTTGAATGAGGGAATTAGCTGATTACTTCTGTGAGCTAGTTATGAATAACATTGCATCTAAACAGTGTGCATTAAAAGCACACAATACCTGTCTTGGCAAGCATTTATATGTGAGTAAGGGAAAAATTATGTATCAGTATATTTCTTGCGTGAAGACTTGAGAGCTGGATGCGCTAGTTTTGGTTTGGTTTTAGATGGTTGCAAGTTTGTTTGTTTTGTTGTTGTTGTTGTTTTATATAAAAATATTTTGATATATTATTAAATGTATTCCTATTTGCTGTAGGGGAAAAAAACACTACAATAATTCTAATTTAAATAATTAGCATTTTAGGATTCCAGAAGTTTTAGTAGTTTTTTTAGGGTTCAGGGGTTTTGAAAACCATTAATTTTATTTATTTATTATTATTATTCATTTATGTTATACTAATTTTACAATTTCTTCATGACAAGTTATTTTGAAATATTTTGGAATAGCTTTGTACAATTCGTTGGAGGTGGTAAATTTGTGCTAATTCGTACAAATTTGTATGACCTCACTCGTACTCATTGTGTACGATTTCTCTAAACTCCAGTGATGGGTAGGTTTAGGGGCGGGGTTAGGTGTAGGTCCTTTGTACAACTTCATACGAATTGGCAACTCGTAAAATATGTATGATACAGCAACAATTGTATGAATTCGTACAAGTGAGGTGATACAAATTTGTATGAATTAGCCACCTTGTAAAACATGAACGAACTGCCGTGAGACTGGAATAGGACACATTGATATGTTATCTACCCATATGTAAGTATACAAAACAGAGGTAAAAAAGGTACAAAGGTGTACCTTTTTCAAAGTTAAGAAAAGACTTACACTGAAGGAAAGATCTGAGGTAATCTTACTAAATATGTACCATTTAGGTGCTAAGATATACATGTAATTAATATGCACTAACCTTACTGCACTAATATGCCCCCTATATTGGTAAAAAGGTACAAAGTTTTGAAAGGTACCATCCCAGTAACAGCTTTTGTACCTTTTTTTCTGAGAATGCTGAGAAAAGCTGTAAGTGGGCTGCTACATTTGGAACTTTTTACATAGTACCTTATCTTAAAGGTAGATACTAATGCCTAAAGTATATATCTCAGCACCATACCAAGACGTTGACCTGTATAGATCGAGTCAGTATAACTCTTTTTTTCACACTTTTTTTTGTCTCCCAGGTTAAAATGTGAGTGTGATCACTAAAGTTAAATTGTTTATATACTGGAGAAGCAATAATTATCTCTTCATTCTGCATGACGTTATTCATATCACTTCAGCAGTTTTGTTGAAGATATAGGAGACGTAATCATTGAAGATATAGGAGACGTAATCATTATCTATTCATACAATTGTTGCTGTATCATACATATTTTACGAGATCCAAACGATCACTAAAACCGGGATCTTCCCCAGCAGGCGCGTTTAGGATGGAGTTTGTGTTTATCGTGACCCCGTGACCCCCTTTATTCAGCAGCTTCTGCTACAGAGAGCAAATCCTTTAACCCCGGGGGTGCGACACTCAACCTTTGCCACAGCTGCAGTCAGCTGGCCTGGGCGGCTCTGAAAGACGTAGATCAGTGAAAGAGAAGACAAACGTGCAAGTTAGGCTCCTCTGACCTCTCTCTATTGTGTGTCCCTCCCTTCCCCCCGTTTCCACTGTGAGAGCGATAGCAAGGCTGAATCTTCACAGTAAGAGTGATCAGCGGTGGGAAAGACACACCACCTCTGGCACACACCGACCCATTTTCTGTGATCTCTGTTTTCCTGAGACTCACAAGGAAAGACAAATGCTTTTAAATGAAGTTATTATGCAGCAGTTTTGATTGTGAAGAGGGAAAAGGAGATCAGAGTTACGATGCAGTGTTATTTTAGTATCATTGAGCTATTATAATAGTTTGTTCACAATTCAATTCAATTTTACTTTTATATTTTCAGATTTTGTGTTAGTTTATGTTCACGTTTTGGGAATACTGTTATGTGTCCTGTGCTCATTTAAATAAAAATCCTAATTCAGTTCATGACATTGCACTAAAACAGAAAATAGTTTTCTTTGCGTTTTTGGAAAGTTTTGTTTATTGGTGAACAAAAAAACAAAATATAATCCAAATCTTTTTTTGCACTGTTTATTTTACTGGAGACTGCTTCTCTAATCTCAAGGAGTTCAACGTGGGATTCACAACCCTTTTCCTTGAAAGATAGCTCAGTACTTAGTTTATTTGACTGCTCTAATTAGAGTTCCCTTTCAGTCGGTCACTCTGACGTCAAGTCGGTGACCGACGAATAGGAATCTCGTTTCAAGATGTCCAATCTACTCTGCGTGTCTAGAAATGCGCCAATGAAATTGGTATACACTTATTAGTATCCAGCTGCATATGATCGCAGCGCGAGTATAAATAGGCAGCGGATCAAGCATTCATTAGCTTTTCGCTTCGGAGCTGGAGTTACCCTCGGGGCAGTTCGGTTTACCGAAAACTCTCGTCGACAATGCCTACAAGGCTTGTGGAGAAGCTGCCTTCTCCGAACACGCGATGGGATTGTTGCAGGTCCATCATGCCAAGGCTCTGAAGGCCCTGCACGAGGATGGTCACAACCCGGAAGTTCGGCGACGTGGTAGGGACCTTTGCCCAGCAGTTCTCCGCCGCCCAGAGGCAAACTGAGACCATCCGTCAAATCTTGCCGCGGCGTCTAGCTGCTGTCTCCACCAGGGCCCTGCCGGCACAGCGTCAGCCTGCTCGTCAACGAAGGCGGCCCCCTGCTGCCGCCCCTGCTCCTCCACAGCCAGCACAGCAGCCTTCACATTGGCAGCGTCGAGGAGCCAGCCGCAGGGCTCCTGCCCACCCCTCCCACGTTCGCGTTCAAAGGCCAAGCATATCAGTACCACGTTCTGCCCTTTCAGGCTTTCCCGGTTGCCCCATGTATTTACCAAAGTAGCGGAGGCTGCCCTGACTCCGCTCAAGGAGAAAGAGGTTTGTATCCTCAACTACCTCGACGACTGGCTGGTACTACCACAGTCCAGAGCTCAGTTGTGCGAACACAGGGACCTGGTGTTACGACACCTCAGCCTGTTGGGACTTCAGGTCAATCCGGAGAAGAGCAAACTCTGTCCAGTGCAGAGGATCCCTCTCAGGAATCCCTGAGAACCGCAAGAGGACTGGGATCCCTTGAGTTATACCCTACGTGGATCTCATGTGGTATTCATGGTAAAAAAAAATGTTCCCTAGCAGTCTGCTATCTATGAGGGTTTAATCAGCTCTAATATTCCAGATGCTCTACACATGAAAAAAATGGAAGCCGCAAGCTCATTTCAAAGATATATATATAGATATATGTATGTAAGCCTATGTATAAAGCTATAAGACAGTGAAGTTTTCAAAATGTTTTATCTTTAATCTTGTGAATAGATACAACATAATATTTGAAGGTTTGTTTATTCTGTATTCCTATAAAACACAGGTTTCACCATTGAGTACAGTACATTGTTATTAGAAAAATGAAACTTCCTTCTATATGTTCTATATTTTTCTTAAAATAAAATTTACTGTGTTCAGTTGGGAAAAAATATTTGTTTTTTTTACTCAGACATTTAAATATAGCATTGTAGAGCAGTAATTACAATACCGTGATACAGTGAAACCATGATATTTTTGTCCAAGGTTATCATACCGTCAGGATCTCATACTGGCCCATGCCTAATTGGCATTAGTGGAAGTGCCTTAGCATGCTTCAAATCATACTTATCTGATCGCTATCAGTTTGTAGCAGTGAATGAGGACGTTTCATATCGATCACAAGTGCAATATGGAGTGCCTCAAGGCTCAGTACTAGGGCCGTTACTTTTTACGCTTTACATGTTAAACATTTACATTTGTTTTGATTGTGAAGAGAAAAAAAGAGGTCAGAGTTATGACGTAGTCGTTCATTTGAAAGCCATGTTTCTAGCATCTGTAAAACTGTGTTTTTCCATCTCAAGAACATATCTAAATTGCGACCTACGCACTCAACCTCAAATGCAGAAATGTTAATTTCTGAAGAGCCTCCGGCATCAGCGCGACCTTAGAGTCGTGGCACGAAAGTGTAATGTTTCCATTCCCTCCTTCAGGTTCATAACCTAGACGTTACCCTTTCAGTCGAATCACTTCGACGTTAAATATGGGAACACCCATGGAACAGGCCACGACTCTTAGGCCGCCTTATGCGGAGACCCCCCGCCGACTGGCGAGATACTTCTCAAGTTTGTCAGCAGAGGATCTGCACGTAATCTTCCCCGACACCCTGGGGGCCGGATTAGGGCCCCGACAGGGTTGCCAGTTGTACTGAAGCAAGGTTTAGGGAACGGAGCACATGACTTAACACATGGTTCTTGCATGTGGAAATAAGGGAAATGCAATAAATTAATAAGATTATGGATATAATTGAAGGAAAACACAGCCTCTTTTGTGGCTGACTGTGGAATATATATAGAAAAAAATCTTTGCCACACCTACTGGGCGAAGGAGACCCAGAGGAAGCACAGCTGGAGCTACTCCGTCTAGGTCCGAACTGCAGGGCAGTTCAGTGAGGCCTGCGCGCTCGCTGGTGAGACGGGCAGTGATTACGACCGAGTCCTGCTCCGACCGAGAACAGAGATCCTATCCTTTTTTTTTTTTTTTTGGAGAGTTTGCTCTAAAGACCCAAATGGCTGCTTGGTACCGAAGCACAAAGTCCCTGTGCATGCATGACAGACCCGCGAGTGAGCTATTATCAGCCAGTCGCCCTCTGCCACCTCAGCGGGAAGAGAGCATCTACTGAGAGGGACAGCCATGGGAAATGTACTGATGTACTCGACCCTCAAACGCAAACCAGCTTATCGAAAGGGGTTTGACGTCGAGGCAAAAATCGAGACATGACAGTACACGTCCTTCAGGTCATGGCTGCAAACCCAACCTGGCTCCGGAAGCGTGTATTTCTTAACATGCGCTTCAGAATGAGCAGTTTTTGACCGGCAGCTTCACTTCAGGAAGCAGCCGGTTCAAAGCTCGTATTTGATCCAGGAGGGTTAACCCACCGCTCACCCTCACCTCATCTTAGCTGAAGGGACAGGCTCAAATGTGAACTTCGCCAGTAGGACAGCAACCTCCCTATTCTGTAGCAGCATCGCTGTTAACATGGCCGAGTGTAGCGAATGCTGCGGTGCGGGCGCCTGGCGAACTGAATCGCATAGCAAAGGCGTACCCATATCAACCACCAAGAGGGGCTGGGAAGTGCCATTTAGGCTCCCAGCCGAGTCGCTGAGGGAATCAAAGGAGATACCTTGAGCAGCGCTTGCCTGCCTCCCTGGATCCCGCGCTGGCGACGCAGTGCCCTGCGTAAGCATCTGAGAAAAATATTTGGGTTAGATGGGAACCTCTGGTGTGTGTACAGAAGCTCCCGACCCTCCTCCGGGAGTGGAGACGGAGATGTCATTGACGTCACCCAAAGAGCAGTCCTCATCACCTCTGGTTTCGGCGCAGTTGCCCTCCCGAAACGGCTTCAACCTCACCCTCTATAACTGTTCTGTCTCGCGGAGGAGTTAATTTGTGTGCATCTGTGTGAAACACGCATAGGGGAAAAAAAGACGTCAGAAAGAACAGCTCCCTCCAGCCGCGACTCGGCTCCCATCGTTCATGTTTATGAGCCGTTCAAAAGAATCGGTTCGTTCGCGAACATCACAACTCTACTGAACGCGATGAAGTCCACCGCTCTGTTTACTTTGTGGATAGTAATTTTGAGTCGTTTGGTCCGCGGTGGTCCACAGCCCTCTTACAGCTTATTGTTAAACAAATATTGCACCTCTGCTGTAGACCGAAGCGACTCTTTCTCCGCTGTGTTTGTTTTGGAGCGCAAAAACGTGACGTCGCGTCTTGAAAACATCATGTGTGCACATAATCAGGGTGGTACCACCTCTAACTTACTTAGTCTAACTTACCTATTGGTATCTGTAAAGATTCAATATTGGCTGACCTCAAATAAGGAACCTTAAAAACAGCATAAGTGGGCACTTTAACTAAAATAACCATTACAATGTTTGTATAGTGATATCTGTCAATGTCATATGAATTGTTAGACAATTCAAACAAATTGTTAGGACAAACTACATAGTAGTTTTAAAACAACAACAAACTGTTTTATTTTTTATGTAAAAAACATGACTTAAATTGATGAAAAAATTTGCATACAATTTTTCACACACACACACACACACACATATATATATATATATATATATATATATATATATATATGTGTGTGTGTGTGTGTGTGTGAAAAATTGTATGCAAATTTTTTCATCAATTTAAGTCATGTTTTTTACATAAAAAATAAAACAGTTTGTTGTTGTTTTAAAACTACTATGTAGTTTGTCCTAACAATTTGTTTGAATTGTCTAACAATTCATATGACATTGACAGATATCACTATACAAACATTGTAATGGTTATTTTAGTTAAAGTGCCCACTTATGCTGTTTTTAAGGTTCCTTATTTGAGGTCAGCCAATATTGAATCTTTACAGATACCAATAGGTAAGTTAGACTAAGTAAGTTAGAGGTGGTACCACCCTGATTATGTGCACACATGATGTTTTCAAGACGCGACGTCACGTTTTTGCGCTCCAAAACAAACACAGCGGAGAAAGAGTCGCTTCGGTCTACAGCAGAGGTGCAATATTTGTTTAACAATAAGCTGTAAGAGGGCTGTGGACCACCGCGGACCAAACGACTCAAAATTACTATCCACAAAGTAAACAGAGCGGTGGACTTCATCGCGTTCAGTAGAGTTGTGATGTTCGCGAACGAACCGATTCTTTTGAACGGCTCATAAACATGAACGATGGGAGCCGAGTCGCGGCTGGAGGGAGCTGTTCTTTCTGACGTCTTTTTTTCCCCTATGCGTGTTTCACACAGATGCACACAAATTAACTCCTCCGCGAGACAGAACAGTTATAGAGGGTGAGGTTGAAGCCGTTTCGGGAGGGCAACTGCGCCGAAACCAGAGGTGATGAGGACTGCTCTTTGGGTGACGTCAATGACATCTCCGTCTCCACTCCCGGAGGAGGGTCGGGAGCTTCTGTACACACACCAGAGGTTCCCATCTAACCCAAATATTTTTCTCAGATGCTTACGCAGGGCACTGCGTCGCCAGCGCGGGATCCAGGGAGGCAGGCAAGCGCTGCTCAAGGTATCTCCTTTGATTCCCTCAGCGACTCGGCTGGGAGCCTAAATGGCACTTCCCAGCCCCTCTTGGTGGTTGATATGGGTACGCCTTTGCTATGCGATTCAGTTCGCCAGGCGCCCGCACCGCAGCATTCGCTACACTCGGCCATGTTAACAGCGATGCTGCTACAGAATAGGGAGGTTGCTGTCCTACTGGCGAAGTTCACATTTGAGCCTGTCCCTTCAGCTAAGATGAGGTGAGGGTGAGCGGTGGGTTAACCCTCCTGGATCAAATACGAGCTTTGAACCGGCTGCTTCCTGAAGTGAAGCTGCCGGTCAAAAACTGCTCATTCTGAAGCGCATGTTAAGAAATACACGCTTCCGGAGCCAGGTTGGGTTTGCAGCCATGACCTGAAGGACGTGTACTGTCATGTCTCGATTTTTGCCTCGACGTCAAACCCCTTTCGATAAGCTGGTTTGCGTTTGAGGGTCGAGTACATCAGTACATTTCCCATGGCTGTCCCTCTCAGTAGATGCTCTCTTCCCGCTGAGGTGGCAGAGGGCGACTGGCTGATAATAGCTCACTCGCGGGTCTGTCATGCATGCACAGGGACTTTGTGCTTCGGTACCAAGCAGCCATTTGGGTCTTTAGAGCAAACTCTCCAAAAAAAAAAAAAAAAGGATAGGATCTCTGTTCTCGGTCGGAGCAGGACTCGGTCGTAATCACTGCCCGTCTCACCAGCGAGCGCGCAGGCCTCACTGAACTGCCCTGCAGTTCGGACCTAGACGGAGTAGCTCCAGCTGTGCTTCCTCTGGGTCTCCTTCGCCCAGTAGGTGTGGCAAAGATTTTTTTCTATATATATTCCACAGTCAGCCACAAAAGAGGCTGTGTTTTCCTTCAATTATATCCATAATCTTATTAATTTATTGCATTTCCCTTATTTCCACATGCAAGAACCATGTGTTAAGTCATGTGCTCCGTTCCCTAAACCTTGCTTCAGTACAACTGGCAACCCTGTCGGGGCCCTAATCCGGCCCCCAGGGTGTCGGGGAAGATTACGTGCAGATCCTCTGCTGACAAACTTGAGAAGTATCTCGCCAGTCGGCGGGGGGTCTCCGCATAAGGCGGCCTAAGAGTCGTGGCCTGTTCCATGGGTGTTCCCATATTTAACGTCGAAGTGATTCGACTGAAAGGGTAACGTCTAGGTTATGAACCTGAAGGAGGGAATGGAAACATTACACTTTCGTGCCACGACTCTAAGGTCGCGCTGATGCCGGAGGCTCTTCAGAAATTAACATTTCTGCATTTGAGGTTGAGTGCGTAGGTCGCAATTTAGATATGTTCTTGAGATGGAAAAACACAGTTTTACAGATGCTAGAAACATGGCTTTCAAATGAACGACTACGTCATAACTCTGACCTCTTTTTTTCTCTTCACAATCAAAACAAATGTAAATGTTTAACATGTAAAGCGTAAAAAGTAACGGCCCTAGTACTGAGCCTTGAGGCACTCCATATTGCACTTGTGATCGATATGAAACGTCCTCATTCACTGCTACAAACTGATAGCGATCAGATAAGTATGATTTGAAGCATGCTAAGGCACTTCCACTAATGCCAATTAGGCATGGGCCAGTATGAGATCCTGACGGTATGATAACCTTGGACAAAAATATCATGGTTTCACTGTATCACGGTATTGTAATTACTGCTCTACAATGCTATATTTAAATGTCTGAGTAAAAAAAACAAATATTTTTTCCCAACTGAACACAGTAAATTTTATTTTAAGAAAAATATAGAACATATAGAAGGAAGTTTCATTTTTCTAATAACAATGTACTGTACTCAATGGTGAAACCTGTGTTTTATAGGAATACAGAATAAACAAACCTTCAAATATTATGTTGTATCTATTCACAAGATTAAAGATAAAACATTTTGAAAACTTCACTGTCTTATAGCTTTATACATAGGCTTACATACATATATCTATATATATATCTTTGAAATGAGCTTGCGGCTTCCATTTTTTTCATGTGTAGAGCATCTGGAATATTAGAGCTGATTAAACCCTCATAGATAGCAGACTGCTAGGGAACATTTTTTTTTACCATGAATACCACATGAGATCCACGTAGGGTATAACTCAAGGGATCCCAGTCCTCTTGCGGTTCTCAGGGATTCCTGAGAGGGATCCTCTGCACTGGACAGAGTTTGCTCTTCTCCGGATTGACCTGAAGTCCCAACAGGCTGAGGTGTCGTAACACCAGGTCCCTGTGTTCGCACAACTGAGCTCTGGACTGTGGTAGTACCAGCCAGTCGTCGAGGTAGTTGAGGATACAAACCTCTTTCTCCTTGAGCGGAGTCAGGGCAGCCTCCGCTACTTTGGTAAATACATGGGGCAACCGGGAAAGCCTGAAAGGGCAGAACGTGGTACTGATATGCTTGGCCTTTGAACGCGAACGTGGGAGGGGTGGGCAGGAGCCCTGCGGCTGGCTCCTCGACGCTGCCAATGTGAAGGCTGCTGTGCTGGCTGTGGAGGAGCAGGGGCGGCAGCAGGGGGCCGCCTTCGTTGACGAGCAGGCTGACGCTGTGCCGGCAGGGCCCTGGTGGAGACAGCAGCTAGACGCCGCGGCAAGATTTGACGGATGGTCTCAGTTTGCCTCTGGGCGGCGGAGAACTGCTGGGCAAAGGTCCCTACCACGTCGCCGAACTTCCGGGTTGTGACCATCCTCGTGCAGGGCCTTCAGAGCCTTGGCATGATGGACCTGCAACAATCCCATCGCGTGTTCGGAGAAGGCAGCTTCTCCACAAGCCTTGTAGGCATTGTCGACGAGAGTTTTCGGTAAACCGAACTGCCCCGAGGGTAACTCCAGCTCCGAAGCGAAAAGCTAATGAATGCTTGATCCGCTGCCTATTTATACTCGCGCTGCGATCATATGCAGCTGGATACTAATAAGTGTATACCAATTTCATTGGCGCATTTCTAGACACGCAGAGTAGATTGGACATCTTGAAACGAGATTCCTATTCGTCGGTCACCGACTTGACGTCAGAGTGACCGACTGAAAGGGAACTCTAATTAGAGCAGTCAAATAAACTAAGTACTGAGCTATCTTTCAAGGAAAAGGGTTGTGAATCCCACGTTGAACTCCTTGAGATTAGAGAAGCAGTCTCCAGTAAAATAAACAGTGCAAAAAAAGATTTGGATTATATTTTGTTTTTTTGTTCACCAATAAACAAAACTTTCCAAAAACGCAAAGAAAACTATTTTCTGTTTTAGTGCAATGTCATGAACTGAATTAGGATTTTTATTTAAATGAGCACAGGACACATAACAGTATTCCCAAAACGTGAACATAAACTAACACAAAATCTGAAAATATAAAAGTAAAATTGAATTGAATTGTGAACAAACTATTATAATAGCTCAATGATACTAAAATAACACTGCATCGTAACTCTGATCTCCTTTTCCCTCTTCACAATCAAAACTGCTGCATAATAACTTCATTTAAAAGCATTTGTCTTTCCTTGTGAGTCTCAGGAAAACAGAGATCACAGAAAATGGGTCGGTGTGTGCCAGAGGTGGTGTGTCTTTCCCACCGCTGATCACTCTTACTGTGAAGATTCAGCCTTGCTATCGCTCTCACAGTGGAAACGGGGGGAAGGGAGGGACACACAATAGAGAGAGGTCAGAGGAGCCTAACTTGCACGTTTGTCTTCTCTTTCACTGATCTACGTCTTTCAGAGCCGCCCAGGCCAGCTGACTGCAGCTGTGGCAAAGGTTGAGTGTCGCACCCCCGGGGTTAAAGGATTTGCTCTCTGTAGCAGAAGCTGCTGAATAAAGGGGGTCACGGGGTCACGATAAACACAAACTCCATCCTAAACGCGCCTGCTGGGGAAGATCCCGGTTTTAGTGATCGTTTGGATCTCGTAAAATATGTATGATACAGCAACAATTGTATGAATAGATAATGATTACGTCTCCTATATCTTCAATGATTACGTCTCCTATATCTTCAACAAAACTGCTGAAGTGATATGAATAACGTCATGCAGAATGAAGAGATAATTATTGCTTCTCCAGTATATAAACAATTTAACTTTAGTGATCACACTCACATTTTAACCTGGGAGACAAAAAAAAGTGTGAAAAAAAGAGTTATACTGACTCGATCTATACAGGTCAACGTCTTGGTATGGTGCTGAGATATATACTTTAGGCATTAGTATCTACCTTTAAGATAAGGTACTATGTAAAAAGTTCCAAATGTAGCAGCCCACTTACAGCTTTTCTCAGCATTCTCAGAAAAAAAGGTACAAAAGCTGTTACTGGGATGGTACCTTTCAAAACTTTGTACCTTTTTACCAATATAGGGGGCATATTAGTGCAGTAAGGTTAGTGCATATTAATTACATGTATATCTTAGCACCTAAATGGTACATATTTAGTAAGATTACCTCAGATCTTTCCTTCAGTGTAAGTCTTTTCTTAACTTTGAAAAAGGTACACCTTTGTACCTTTTTTACCTCTGTTTTGTATACTTACATATGGGTAGATAACATATCAATGTGTCCTATTCCAGTCTCACGGCAGTTCGTTCATGTTTTACAAGGTGGCTAATTCATACAAATTTGTATCACCTCACTTGTACGAATTCATACAATTGTTGCTGTATCATACATATTTTACGAGTTGCCAATTCGTATGAAGTTGTACAAAGGACCTACACCTAACCCCGCCCCTAAACCTACCCATCACTGGAGTTTAGAGAAATCGTACACAATGAGTACGAGTGAGGTCATACAAATTTGTACGAATTAGCACAAATTTACCACCTCCAACGAATTGTACAAAGCTATTCCAAAATATTTCAAAATAACTTGTCATGAAGAAATTGTAAAATTAGTATAACATAAATGAATAATAATAATAAATAAATAAAATTAATGGTTTTCAAAACCCCTGAACCCTAAAAAAACTACTAAAACTTCTGGAATCCTAAAATGCTAATTATTTAAATTAGAATTATTGTAGTGTTTTTTTCCCCTACAGCAAATAGGAATACATTTAATAATATATCAAAATATTTTTATATAAAACAACAACAACAACAAAACAAACAAACTTGCAACCATCTAAAACCAAACCAAAACTAGCGCATCCAGCTCTCAAGTCTTCACGCAAGAAATATACTGATACATAATTTTTCCCTTACTCACATATAAATGCTTGCCAAGACAGGTATTGTGTGCTTTTAATGCACACTGTTTAGATGCAATGTTATTCATAACTAGCTCACAGAAGTAATCAGCTAATTCCCTCATTCAAATAGTCTGTGAAATGGAAAGTGAAGGCAATCATCACAGAAGAGCATGTCATGCAAACCCTGCAGCATCTGTGTGGTGTAAAGTGTTTTAAGAGCTTTGGGATGCTCTGATCCCTGGGAAAAAACTCACAAAAACGGGAGCTGTCAATCACAGCGGGGGGATGAGTTATTAGGCCCCGCCCCCTCCTCCACAGCACACACGCACACACAGCAGGCTCTGACCCGCAGGGTTAAGGTCAGCTCATTTACCCTGAACATCATGTCACATTTAAATACGCTTCTCCCTGAACAGCGTGAGTGGATTGTGGCTGGCCGATGCTCTTTTTCTCACAGACGTCAATGCTCTCTTTTCCCCCTCTCTGTTTCTGTTTTTCTCTCGTTTCCTCCTTTTCTTCGTTCTTAACCTCTCGTACTCTGCACTTAGCGGTATAACATGCTGCTATTCAGATAAAAAAAGACGTTTGACCCTGATCAAATGACTGAACGTGGTTTTTCTGTTCTCTCTTTCATTTCACTTGTCCAGCAGACTATTAAAGGGTGGAAAAATGAGTGGAAACATGCACTGCCTCTGATGTTGTCAGGACGTTTATTCTTTAATAGAGTTTAAATAGAGATGTTTAGCAAAAACAGTCCAAACCACTCATTTTTAGAACACAAAAAACTATAATTTTAAGGAACTTTTCATGTCCATTGATGAATAACAATATTGTTTATAACAAGTTTCTTTAGAATTATCATATTAAGAGTAGACTCACTACTCTTTTGAGACTTCAGTCTTTTGAGTTCAAAATAACATATCAAAATATTGAGGTCAAGATTATCTAAATTATTAGGATTATCATCTGTATTAAATGTTTTTCTACAGTCTAAATGCCTTTGAAAAATAAGCAAATTTTTTATTTATTAGTTTTCTTTCATGAGAAAATATTTTATTTAGGTCATAGCAACTACGTTACTATGGAAGCATGTTGCCAGGACTAAATAAAAAAATTAAAAAGGTTATTGCGCATTATCGCACAATTCTGACCTTTTTTTCAGAATTGCGTGAAAAAAAAAACCCTATACAATTCTGCCTTTGTTTTCAGAATTGTGAGCTATAAACAAATAAAAAAGTCTGAATTGCGTGATTTAAACTCACAGGAACGTGAAACCAATTCCATAACTGTGTGATTTAAACTTGCAATTACGTGAAAAACAGTCTTTATTATTACATGGAAAATAGTTTGAATTGCGTGATATAAATTCACAGTTTTGCAGCATTTAAACTTGTGTTTCCAAATTCTCAGAATTCTAACTTCATAACTTACAATTGTGTGATATAAAGTGGTAATTCTGACTTTTTGCTCAAAATTTGAGATTAACTCTCAATTGCGAGTTATAAAGTCCAATTTTGAGTGAAAAAAAATATATATGTTTTCAGAATTGGAAGTTTATATCTCAGATTTCTGAGATATGAAGTCGCAATGCTGACTTAATAATTTGGAATTGTGATTGAAAGGGACTCTGGAACGACTCTCCTGGCCATGATTGCGGAACGGAATCCTCAGGGCACTGGAACGGAGCTCCTGGCCGTGAATTTAGATAGAAATTCGTGGGGATCAGGGACTGCTCTCCTATCGGGTCTGTCTGGTGGTGGCTGGCTTATGATAATCATAAATTATTACAAAAACATTATTACAAAATGGTGTAATTAAACATGGCAACTAGCAAATATGTTACACTGAACCAACTGCTGTTTTATTGACAAATGTTTTAATGTGAAATGTACCTTGAATTACACAATGACTTCATGTTGAGCTTGCTTTTTGGATCTTAATGGTGAATTAACCCTTCAAATGACTTATTGCTAGTCTGAAAACAAGCGCAGCCTCAGCTGACCCTGAATCAAATGGCCCACACAAACACTGACCTCACGTAAAAGCCTGTTAGAGACGGATTAAAGGAGTAAGAATCTTAGAGGTGAAAGCAGGCAACAGGGCTTTCAGTAAAAGGGAGCAGGTTTGTAATCCCTTTACCTAATAAGATATCTTCATTGAGCATATTAGAGCTCATACTATCACCCCGGTTGACCCCTTTTCTTTCCTTCTTTTGCTCTCCATCCCGTGTTTTCTCTGTCTAGGCAGTAGAATGGAAGTTTTGTACTTTTAGTGTGAGGCATTATTCACTTGTACTAATCTGGCAGCAGCATTTTCAATATTGTAACAGAAATTAAGCTAATCAATTTCTATTTATATTCATTTATTTCATCCAGGTGACAAATGTACACATTGAGTACATTTTGTGTTGCAGTAGTTCTTATGAAGTGTAAACTGTGGTAAAAAAAAAAAAATGTAGCACTAATCTCTGCCAGTTTATCTATTAAAGTTACATACATTACATACAATTCAAAATACAGGTACTGTATGACACCAGTAACAAATTAATAGGGAAAAGTCCTGAATGTTAATACAGCGCATTGTGCTCTATTTGTAATGGATTTTTAAATTATTTTAAAATTTTATTTTTACAGTATAGAAGTACAAAACTAATAGAGAAAAGAGTAAGAAAGTTAAAAAGGGAAAAATGTTTAATAAGTTTGATTGAATTTTAATAATAAAATACATTATAGTTTCAGAAAATGTAAATTAATAAAACAAAATAAAAGCTTACATAATATATTATATATGTATTATGTCTATGTAAATGCACACACATGCCTTTATTTATACACATGCATATATTTCAGAAAAACAAATTGTATTTATGTTTTAAATGTATAAATAAACATATGAATATAAATATAATTATTATAAATAAATATAATATTATAAAAAATTTAATATATAGCTACTGTAGCCTTTGTATGTATTTACATATAAATAACACAGTACACATATACATATTATGTAAATGATTTTTTTTCCCAAATATTAATTGTATATGCTTTATTAACAAGTTATTTGCTTAATTGTTCCAACTTTTGTTATTATGGTAATTAAAACTGAAACTAATA
>JAUMHG010000051.1:17196090-17216363 GCA_032359395.1 Enteromius anoplus | reverse complement strand
GTGAAATCAAATATTAAAACCTTTTTATTTCAGCTATTTGCCAAGGCAGTTTCTAATTTTAATTGTAATAAATAAAACTATATAAGAATATATAGACATAAAACTGAAAACATAACAAAACGACAAAAGCCTAAAATATAAATGGAAAAAGCATAATAGTATCTCAAAGCCACTAAAATAGCTCTGAGAAGCACACTTGACTAAATGTTTAGACATCTTTAAAAAGCTGGAAATCAATACCGAGGTCAGCTCATTTGAATAACAATTGCTCAAGTGTGACTTTCCCACCAAATGCGGGCAGTTTGCTGTGTTTTTCTCAGGGTGGAGGATGTTGATTCGTGCTCTTCTGTGGCCCAGCAGATGTTCTCTGTGGCGTGCTGGTCAGTGTCTGACGCTCCGTCTCTCTGTTAAGGTCAAAGGTCCACGACGTCGAGAGACAGACCTCTCACATGGGTCAGAGAGCAATAGAGGCGAGAGAGTTTAGTGTGTGCTGCTCGGGCAAATGCTTTCGCACCTATGAAATAGTTAAAGTTTAAACCCACTTTCAACATTCCTCAACACCTGAACCAGAGCAGTGGTTAAACTAAGCAGTTTCCTGACCAATCCTTTGTAATCTCATACACTATAATACAGATGATAAAAGCAAACAGTTGAGGGCAGAATAGATTGAATTTGAAATAAAGGGCTGGAATTGCAACTGCATACTAAATAAATCATAAATGATAAGTGGAGATCGACTTTTATTTGTAGGAAAGAGAGAGTGATCAGAATCCAGGACGCGATGCATTCGAGATCAAAGAGCAATAGTTCAGCCCCAGAAACCTGGAAACACACACAGAGAGTCAAAACAAACAGAGAGCACAGGGCAAACGGCTCAAAATCTCTGCCATCTGGATCTCGTAGGATGCAAATCAGTAAAGCAGGGAGTTATTTTTATAAAAACATCTGTTTGAAAAGAATTAACATGACTTGAACAAGACAAAAATATACAAAGAATCACTGTAAACCCTTATGTTCAAAAGAATACATTGGTTTGAGAATAGGAAAACCTAAATTAATCAAAATATGATTGGCTGTAATAACGAAAGCTATCAGTATACAATTTGTTATTAAGTGTGAATTATAAAATAATAATTATATATTTTTAATTGAAGTTTAATTCATGTCCTTGAGTAAACCAGTGACTTTCCATGCTCAGAATAATTCATTGGTTTGAGTCAGACAAACTTGAATTAAACAAATTAGTTACATTTAAAGATTATTTAGAATTTTTTTTCCTTTGAGTTCATGAAACTCACTTAAGTAAGTAAACTTCTCATGTTTAATTGTGTTTAATAATTTGTTTTAATTTAAACTACATTTTAATTCAACTGCACTGGGATTTTTTTCCCCAGCATGCTTTGCCTTGGCACTCAAAAGGGAGAGTAAATGCTCAAATATACTATATAATGTGTGTGTGTTGCGAGATTAATGCTTTTTATAGCATTTTACAGTTATAGCAGTAATTTACATGTATGGGTACAAAATAACAAATCTATACAAATAAAAATCCTATAATATCATATGGAAATGATTACCCATTTTTAATTCGATTTTTTTTTTCTTTTTTCAGATTTGTGTACGAGAAGGTATCTTATGGAAGTCTTTTAGAAAAGAAAAAAAAAAGGAATTAAAAAAGTACAATTCATAATGCATGTGTCAAGTTTGTTTATTTATTTATTTTTTAACAAACTTTAGAAACAAAATAATAATAATAAATTACAAATCTTTAAGTAATGTATTTTCTCTGCATCTTATGCATTGGATGGAAGCATAATCACTATTCAATTCAATTCAATTCAAATTTATTTGTATAGCGCTTTTCATGATACATATCATTGCAAAGCAGCTTTACACCAAAGTAATGTTTTACAGTATATGTAGTAGTAGTTTGTACATGTACATATGGCATAGATGTGAGGCAAAGATGTACAGTATGTATAATGAGTTTAAGATTTTTTTTTATGTTAAACATACTTAAAATGGTAAAGTTGTACCACTTGACGTTTCACCACCTGAAGCAGTTTTCTGGTTTAAGTTGAGTTTCGGCCCACAAAGCATCCTAAACCAACTAAGACCAGCTTTTCTTGCTTTAAGGTGTCTTTTTTTGGCAGGCTAACAGCCAAAACAATCAGATGAGAAGACAAAAAGATTTCCACAGAGAGTGATCTAAAGAAAAAAGCCCTAAATCAGATTAACAACGCTCTTCAATACAGCACATTTACACCAGCTGAGCACAAAAACATCCGTATGAAACAATGACTTCTTTCCGAATATTACGCAATGATTGTTGAAATAGGAAGAAATGCTAGTGTGTGTTCAGATTTAGAACTTTCTACAGTTGTTAAAATGCCATATTCTCTGATTTGAATGGCACTGAAACATCTTCTAATGTTTAGATCTTCTAAAGAGGTCTTCTCTGTCCTCAGGGGCGCGCTAAGTGTACCTATGGTCATCCCTGGAGGGGTTAACCGTGTGTGTGGTAACACATTCCTGGTTGTTTGTGTAGAGTGGCTACAGCCCACTCACTGCTCTTTGACTCTATTACCCTTATAAGGCAGGCGGCGCCATGGCAACCAAAGGGTTTGAATAGCAGTGTCAAATCCCTGAACACACAGACACACGCTCGCTCACCCTCCGCTACTCAGAGAGAGAGAGAGAGACACACATACACACAGAGAACAGAACGAGGCTTGTTGGCCAGTCACCGCAGACGCTCGGGTCAGCTGTCTCTCCTGATCGTTGGATCTTATGATTTACTGATGAATGGAGAAAAGCAGGGCACAGGAAGCAGTGGACGGCTAACAGAGCTTAAGGTCGGTTCCTGGGAATGCTGAGGCCCCGGAGACCGTACGGCTGGACTAACCGGCACTGACGAAACAAGGTACGGAAGGACTCTCTCTCTCTCTCTCTCTCTCTCTCTCTCTCGTATTTGTACTGACACTCGAACGAACGGTGCTTGCTCATTTGCTAAGTTGCAGGATTGTGTTGTTTAACCAAATGAAAGAGCAAGGAACTTTGTTGAACTTTGCTTCTGAAGGAGCAGGGTGGGGGCTGAGCTCTGTTTATCATTAGCCAGGTCTCTGTCTTGCATGTTTGGCATTGTGGTTTTCTGCTGTTTGGATCCAGCTCTCTATTAGCAGTTTAGCCCTTGTTTGTCAATTATGAAAGAGTAAGACAGAGGTCCATAGAGGACAAAAATGTTAGTGTCAAAAAAGCAGAAAAAACATTCTATTTTATTGTTTTTCCCTATTTACTGTTTTTTTGTTTTTCTATTACTATCAGTCCCAAACATGCATATATTCTTTTGCCCCACACTATATAATTTTTTTTTGTTTGTTTATTGGTGCATTATTACATCCTTAGATATGTCAGTGATTAAAAACATTAACTTTTTCACATTCACTTTTTTTGAGCAATGTTACTTATTGATAGCAGTGCCAGTACACAATTATAACTGCATAACCTCATATAAAATATACAATAATGCTAATATATGGTAAACATATATTAACATGTAACCATTTCAGTTGGCCTTTTTTCAGCTGAAGCAGAAAACATTATTTGAGCATTGGCTATGTAGGTCAAACCTCATTAAATGGTGTTGTCAGGTCAAAAGTATTCAACATATAAATGTGAAATGTAAATATTTTTTAAATATTTTGATGCATTGCCATCGGAATCAAAGAATGCATGGTTTTATATTAAAATAACTGGGATTCAATACTGCAGTTTCGATGCAGATATTTTTGTCCTTAAGGTCTTGAGTGTAACTTTTCTTGTAGTATAGTACAGTTTCTTGGATTTATAACAATTAAATATCAAAATTTCAATTTTCGCATTTACAACAATAACACAAAAAGATACACAAGGGTTAAAGGAAGCAGTTTGTTTTGGATTGCATGACATTAAGATGAACTCATAAGATTGTTTTATAGTAGCCTACTTAGCTCAGAGTTCTTTTTCTACTAAAATGACAGAATTTTTTCATACCATATTTGATATACAAAAAACATAAAATTCTTGGTAGAATTAGATGAGAAAATGCTTGACTTCACAGACTGTGGTATCTTCTGAGCACATTATTGATAAACTAGAGAAGACACTTAGGAGATTAGAGGGGAGCAAAAATCTAGGAATCAGGAGGCTTTACTTAGTCTCTTTTAATCTCATTGCTGTCTAGGTGAAACAACCGAGATACTAAGTGATCTCATTAGTGATTTTTCTAACCAAAATGCACTGGCAGGTCAAGTCAAACCTAGCCAAGTGACCTTTAATACCACTGACGTTTCTAAACTTCAGCACATGTTTCTCAGTATCGAAGGAACTGGTTTAACTTGTTGGTAACTAGGGGGCATGTAGAGTAGGTTTTTCTAGTGTAATGTCACAGCGGCCGCAAACTGAGAAGGAGTTTCATTTTATTCACGTCTCAGGGCTGTGCAGCATGTGGATGAGCTTGTCTTTTCCCTGAAGTCTGGGTGCGTTTATGTGTAATTTATTGTTTCCTGTGAAAAGGGCGAGGTGAGCTATCCGACTCTGAACCGCTCAGTGAATCAAAGGGAGCTTGAGAAGGGTTTTGTGGTTAGGGGACGTGAAGCAAAGCAACAGGGATTGTGATATGACAAAAACGTGTCAGCCCGGTAAGCCTCGGAGGTGTTCGGAGTGCTGTTAAGCGCGTTCCTCCTCCGTGTCTGACTTGTTGGGCTTACCGTCTGCAGCTTGAGGGGATTCACTCCGGGGCGGCTGTAAATTCTCGACGTGGTAAGGTTTCTCAAGCAGCTCCTGCTGGTGAACACAGAGATGGCCATGGTGAGCGGGGGATGGGCCAACCCCAACGGCGGCGCTAATGGACTCGGTGAGAAAGGTTACCTGCGGGGGGAGGAGGAGAGCAGCTCGCCCCGGGCGGGGAACAGCGACGCAGAAGGTGGCGAGGAGGACAAGGCCTGCGTGGTGGACTGTGTTGTGTGTGGGGACAAATCCAGCGGCAAGCACTATGGTGTTTTTACCTGTGAAGGGTGCAAGAGTTTCTTTAAGAGGAGCATCAGACGTAACCTCAACTACACCTGCAGGTAAGACACACACACATCTTACATTGGTTAGCAATCAGTTTCATGCTTTCCATTTTATTTTATTTTTTTTAATTAACAATAAAAAATCTGATTACCACAAGCTGGCACGATTTCAGTTTTCTAGCAAGAAACTGAAGACTCACTTCCAACTGTACATAAATAAACAAAAAGATTTGCGACTGCTCAGGCTTGACAGCCAATCACACGTCTGTTTTCAGATGCAGCTTGGCAAAGGAATTTTGGCTGAACTTTCTGTGAACTCTGTTAACCTCTTACTGACATTTAAATTACAGTGTATTTAAATGAACATTTACATACTTGTGTATCAGAGCCTGCAATAAGGGAGAACAATAAATCATAGTAATCGTGCTCAGGGGCGTAGCACCAAATTCTGGGCCCTATGCACAAGCAGTGGACATGGGCCCCCGTAAGCTCGAGGTTCACAACTACCTACGACACCATTTAATACATCAACTGATGCATTTACCCCAAATATTTGTATTTACATTAGTTGACAACATTTATTGTGGTCTTAAAATTATATTTAAAGGAAAATAAAATGTAAATTCTCAGGGGCCCTCCCCCCACTTGAGCCCTGGTAATTTAGTCCCACTTTTCACTCAACTATGAAGCCCCTGATCATGCTATAACAAATGCTTGAAAGAGCATGTGTCCATAACTCAGTTTTGGGGCACGACGAAAGAAAGTGCATAAGGTTTTTAAATACTATTTGTTTCACTCTCACTCACCCACATTCAATAAGTCAACAAATAATTCCCTTTGCGAAGGGTCCTTCCAGAATTGCCTTAGAAGGGAACATAAGATGCCGGTATTTCCATTTGCGATCATGTGATTTTCAGTTAGGACCTCTTGCCATGCGTTTTAAAGCAAAGTTGGAATTCATTTTGATTTCACATACAAATTTGTCTTTGTTTTAATGTGATACAAAATATTTGTCGGTTGTTGAAAGTCATGCATTTTTAGTTTGTAAATGAAATGAGACAATATTTAAAATAATAATAATGAGAATAAAAATGTATTTGCAACAACTGGGGGCGCTGAATGCTGCACGCACGCGCGGCGTTGTCAAGGTAATGTCTGGTCCTTCACCAAGTTAGTTTACCAAGTTTACCAGAAATGCCCTAAGCCCTTAAGAGAACACACTTCAAGGGCTCTGCCAATCTGCAATAGCGAGGAACCATTATTTCAAATCGGTAGGGTATTTGAGAGAGCGCATTTATCATTCGATTAGTGAAATGATTCGCAAAGCCGCCCCGTTCGAATCAAAATCAAATGATTCACAAACCGATTCGACTGTAGTGCTTCGAAACTGAATCATTTTGCGACGCGGTGGTTCAACTTTATAGGATTTTAGAAAAGCTCACCCTGCCACTATCGCTACAATATAGGTGAAGTCACATTAAAATCGGTTAAATACTTTGACCACTCCAATTTAGCTGGTGACGGTATGAAATGAAATGAAATTAGACTATTATTTTGAAATGCTTTAGCATTGCTAGATGCTTTTTCAAACAGGTGAGGGAGATTCAAATATGCATTATTTACCATCTCTACACAAACAACCAGGAATGTGTTACCATCTCTTACCAAATTTACAATATAAATGAATGAAGTGGACAACACTGGCATAATGTAATCAACGTTAGATCACGCAACAGCTTGGCATAAATGCGAGTTGTTTATTGAATGCAAACTGCTCTGAAACCGCGACCCTGTTGAATGCGCGAGAGCTCTTCAGTGTAACTTTGAAACGTGCGTATTAATCATTAAAACCATAGCTTAAAAAATACAACGTGATAAACAACTAGCTTTCTCCAAGCTAAGAAGCACTGACAGCAACAGAAGCAACCTTCAGTCTGTCATTTGAGAAAATGACAAAAATTGAGACAACTGAAGTAACCGGAACTGTTGGCGATGTTACAAGTGTTCAAATGCATGTCGCCTAAACAAACAGCTGCAATAAACATCAGCTAAAAGTCAGGGGACTTGGTGACTGTTCTGACTCAAATTTAACAAAAAAAAAAAAAAAATCAAATAAATCAGTTTTCTTAACCAACTGCGACCACAGTAGGACAATTTGGGGGTCATAGTTTTAATGCCCTGGTATCATATTATGTCAAAACCATTTCCTTTGTTAAGCATATAAGTTAGTAACGTTTTAATAATGGCTGGACCTATTTATAAAAATGTCTGGCCGCTAAAAGAATTAGTTTAAAAAAATACCCACAGTCTGCCATAATAGGGACATGCTACATTTTCATTTCTCCTTTCAGAAGAATACCAAACCATTACAGCTGAATGTGTACATGGCTGTTGAAACACAATTGTGCATGTTCTGTGTATAATTGGCCTCTTGCAGCAGATCTAACATTAGCCTTGCTGCCATGGGAACTTTAGGAATGAGTGAACAGAACTGTGTCCTTTGTGTTTGTGCCAAGGTTAAATGAGAGATAATATACCTGAGAATCAGTGGAGGGCTCTTCACACATGACAACTCAGAAAGGACAGATTCACATTCAGCTTTATTTGTTGAGTTTGAATTTGTGTCTTTTTAACACAAAAGCATTAGGCCCAAAGCACACAGGTTTTTAAACCACAAAAAAACGTTTTCTTGTCAGTTTGCATTTATACTTGTTTTAGGGATTGTGACAGTTTTTAGTGAGATACTCAATACAACTCATTTAGAATTTATTAATTCATTTATAAGAGAAACCGTGTCTTAAATTACTTTGAATATGGTATGTAAATAATAGTTTTTGGTGCCATAATGCAGATATTATAATATAATATTCAGGAAAGATATCACCATGACTTTATTGAAAGATTCTATCTAGTTTTTATCATGCAATCTGTAAATAGTGATGTTCACACCTGGCAACCTTTCACTGATTGCCTAGACTCTTTTAAAAGTGCTAAATCTTAAAGGATCTCATGCGTTCTTTTTGTCTCAAAGGTGTCTAAATTGTCTTCACAGGTCAAATAGAGAGTGTCAGATTGATCAGCACCACCGTAACCAGTGTCAGTACTGCCGTCTAAAGAAGTGTTTCCGAGTCGGTATGCGGAAAGAAGGTCAGCAAACCACTGATATATTTGTAGTAAATATTTTACTATGCATGAATTCATAAAGTGTGAAAACAATGTTCTTTCTAAGTAAAGCAACTACTGGTTTTAGTTGATCTGTTTTATCAGTGGGATTTATCTTGTAGTTGCTAACCTTAATCACTAAAAGTAATTTTAAGATAACAAGGAAAAAGATGTTTGTCAATAAGCTGTGTGTTTGTTAGTAACACAGCTGACAGAATATTTGTGGACATGAGTGAAGTTAAATATTTTCTCACTTGAAAGACAAGTACATTTAAACTCAGTCTATTTTTTCAGTCTAAGTTATTTTTTATTCCATAAATAAATTTGACTTACATGTTCATTCATTATTTTGAACATAAGAATCAATTCAAAAACAGGACGGAAGTGTAATTTAAGGGTCATAAAGGCAATTCCAAGCAAACTGAAAAATATGTGAGATTAAAGTATGTATTATAATGTATGTAGATATTATAGAAATTAATTTTATTGAGCAAGGGTGCTTTTAATTGACCGAAAGTATTTATATTAAGACATTTATAATGTTACAAAATATTTCTATTTTAGATAAATGGTGTTCTTTTAAAAAATTCTATTTGTCAAAGACACCTACATAAAATCTACTGTTTTTAACATAATGATAATAAATGTTTTTGAGCAGCAAATCAGAATAGAATAAAATGACTGGAGTAATGATGCAACAAATTCAGCTTTGAAACCCCAGGAATAAATTAGATTTTTAAATATACTCAAACAGAAAACTGTTATTATAAATAGTACCGCTTTTTGTTGTACTTTGGATCAAATAAAGGCAAGATTGGTGAGCAAAAGAGACTAACTGTTACCAAACCAAAAATTATATGGTTTAAAACGATTTGACTGGTAGTGTATATAATGACCCATATAAATATTTATGGTCTGTTTATTCATATTTATGATGTTGTTCCAAACAAACAATTTCCCACGTAACTTTGCTAGTTTTATGTTACCGGTATCAATCTGTTTGTATTATTATATTGATATTTCCTTTCTCTCTGTTGTTTTTTTCTTGTATTTTCCAGCAGTCCAGCGAGGTCGAATCCCTCCTTCGCATGCCGGCATCAGTCCAGCCTCTATGGTTGGAGTGGGTGGTGATGCTGTAGGAGGTCACGGCATGGGTGCTGAATTCTTCAACGGTCAGCCGGTGTCTGAACTGATCTCTCAGCTGCTGAGAGCAGAGCCGTACCCCAACAGCCGCTATAGTGCCCAGTGTGGTCAGCAGCTCTCAGGAGGCAACAGCTCCGTCATGGGCATCGACAATATATGTGAGCTGGCGGCCCGGCTGCTCTTTAGTACCATCGAATGGGCACGGAATATTCCCTACTTTCCTGACCTGCCCGTGTCGGAGCAGGTGGCCCTTCTGAGGCTCAGCTGGAGTGAACTGTTCATCCTGAATGCAGCTCAGTCGGCTCTGCCACTGCATACGGCCCCTCTGCTAGCAGCTGCTGGTTTTCATTCCTCTCCTATGCCCGCTGACCGCGTTGTGTCCTTCATGGACCAGGTGAGGGTCTTCCAGGACCAGGTGGACAAACTGGCACGACTGCAAGTGGATTCGGCTGAATACAGCTGTCTGAAAGCTATCGCACTGTTCTCACCAGGTGAGTGATGAACATGTGTATATATTCCAAAGCACTGGCTTCAAATGAATATTTCATCAAGTCATGCTAAAATATAAATGCTGAAACCTTTCAGAAAATGTGTGCATAGCAATAGGTTAAAACCACGCAGAACACATTAGCAATAGCATAGCAAAATGTTACAATTTCTAAGAGCATATTATTAACATGCTAATAGCATCCAGAACATATTAGAAAAAACATAGCGAAATGATAAACCTCTCATAACACATGCATAAAGGCATGACGATGCTAAAACAACTCAGAAGATGTTTAGCGACATGCTAAATCCATTTAGAACACATTAACAAAGGCATAGCATTTTTTAAAGCTGTTAGCAGATTTCGAAAAAGTTGCGAGGCTTTTTCAGGACAAGCGTTTCTGAAGCTCATCTTTGTCAAAGACGAAACAACATTGCCAAACATCCATTGCTTTAGCAGCAGCTGTTTTGTAAACTCTTTGTCCTGCTTCCTGTAGACGCGTGTGGGCTGTCAGATCCGGCGCACATTGATAGCCTACAGGAGAAAGCACAGGTGGCCCTGACCGAGTACGAGCGCATGCAGTATCCAGGTCAGCCGCAGCGCTTCGGCCGACTCCTGCTGCGACTGCCCGCCCTGAGAGCCGTTCCTGCCAACCTCATCTCTCAGCTCTTCTTCATGCGGCTGGTTGGCAAGACGCCCATAGAGACGCTTATCCGGGACATGCAGCTCTCTGGAAGCTCCATCAGCTGGCCATACGTGCCTGGACAGTAGATGAACAATCAGAGACTTGTTCCCGTGTCCCATCTCAGGCTGCTCCCATGACTCCACAGTAACCGTGTGGATAGATGTTGTGTTTCGGGTTTTGCTCTTTGTGTTTATACTCTACGTCTAAAAGAGGTTGACACGTATGTTCCTATGCAGTTCAACAGAGCCATCCAGCACCACGATACCTCATGTTTCACATCATGAGCATCAACAAATTCTGTCGAGGACATTTGACGAGAAACAGAGGACTGATTATGAAGAAGTCAGCTGATACGTGACACGGATCCGAAGCTTCAAAGAAGAGTGTATAATACCTTCTTTTTCAGAGCATAGTGAACTGTTTTAAAGCTAGTGTAAGAATCTTTAACAGGCTGCATTTGTGAGAAAAAATGTTGGGTTATATACTTGAAAAATCAATGGTGAACAATGATTGGCAATGTTTAGAATAAAATGCTTGCATACTAATCACTACTGAATGCTGCTTCATATTAAATAGTATGTAAGACCGTATGAAATATGCAATATAACAAACTCCAAACAGAACTATGCTACATCTCCTTACATTGCATGTTTATCATCTAAATATGGTACACTGCATTATGGGTGTTCTGTGCAGCGTGCTTTGGTTGAATACATCCAGGTATTACCCACTATGCATGGTATACATACTATATACCAAAAACATCAAGAGTAGTATGGTAGTGTGCTATTCTGAACATGTCTTCGATTGTCATTTAAACAGTTCTGGTGAATTTTTCAGTGGGGTGGAGAAATGGTATAAACTTTTACATTGACGACTGGGAAAATATCAAGTATTTTTGCATATTAAAATTAAAAAAATGAATGATAAACAAACAAACAAGCTCTTATGTAAGACTGTTTATTAAAAAAACAAACAAAAAAAACGAAGCAGTTTTAGTTAAATAAACAAACTGCAAACAAGAAAAACAGCATATTTGTTCTTTTTTGTCTGAAGTTATGTTTCGAAGATTAATAAAACTGGCATCTGTTCAATAAAAAAGGCCTCCATGCATTTGTTACTAATCAATAGTGATTACAAAAGCTTTGTTTAATAATTTTATATTTTCTGCATTTTTTTAAAATATTACAATATATTCCTACATCTATAAAACAAAACTAATTTTATTAAATTGTCTAAATGACAAGCCAATGAGGAGACTGTCCAAGAAAAAAAAAAAAAGCTAGTTCCCTTAAGAAATGATCATACTACACAGATTTGGCAAACACGTTTTTCAAATATTATTCATTAAAAAGAAACCTGCTTTTTAATGTGATGATAATAATATAAATCAAGACTACACATTGTAGCCTTTACATTAAAATATGATCTCCGTTGTGATTACAGAATGACTACACCCCCTTTAAATGTTTTACTATAACTTTATCAATCAATCAATCGATATGAATTCAGAAATTTAAATGATTATATATAACTTCACTTCATGATCGTACAGTACCACCCACAAAATCCTTTTGCATGCTTGCACTGTAGAAACCATTTTCAGGAGGTTTCACAATTAATAAAGTAATATGAAAATAAAGTGCAAGCACTGAAACAGTTTGTAAAATATATATGTAAAATAAACTTAAAAAAAAAAGGCTTTAATAAATATTTGAACCGTCACGTAAATGCTGGTCAGAATGCGTCATCTGCTGGTGAGTCAGTGCTGATGCTAGTTTAACTGACATTGGAATCACTGGAAATCCCTGTTTTACTCGTAAATACGTCCATAAATAAGTCACAGCAACATTTACACATGCTCAGCTGAAAAATCCGATTAAGTAAATGAACGAATCGGATGAATTAAACGAGAGAAGTGTAAAGGTCTCGAGGGCAGGGTGTTTAACGCAGCCCAGCCCCAACATGACACACAGTCAAAGGGGAGGAACCGAACACCCTTACTCGAGTTATTATCAGTGGAAATCACTGAATTAAACACCCAAGAGCCCCAACAGGGAATACAAGTTTTATAACAAGCAGAAAATGTCGTTCATTCCCGGTCAGCCTGTCACAGCTGTTGTGGTGAGTTTGCGTTCAGTGTGAGAAAGTTTTAGCATGGAAAGCTTCACTAGCATCAGTGCCTTCAGCTTTGCGTGCGGCGCTTTAGGGGTTTACAACGACAGCGATTCATTTTACATCGTTTGACTAGGAAAGCGGTTAATGTATACATTTTTTTTGTGTTCTCGACATTAATGTGCGGCATGACAGAATAGTTTGGTTAAGTTTATTTGAGTTTAAGCTAACAGCTGATGTAATGGAAAGGGCTAGCACGCTAGGCTAACGTTAGCCAGCAGGGGCGAACAGAGTGAACAATAGTTTATTATTTATTATTTATTTATTATTCAATTTATTTATTTAGATTGTGGAAAAAAATTTGGGAACAATATAACAAAACCAAACGTTTTACTTGTAAACTAGAGCAAAACCAGAGTGTTAATTTGGCTTACCTAAAATCAAATGCTGTTTATACATGCCTATTAATCTTTTTTGGGATGCCATTAATATTAAATGATGAACTTAATTGAGGTTTAATTGTTATTTTCTGTAAAAACATCAGTCTGTTCTGATGTCACTCAGGTGTGAAGTAAGTAGGTGTGGCTTATGTTCTTGTTCAGGTAGTGCTGCCATTTATGGTCATAAACAGCTGCGCCATAGGATGTGGCTTAAATCCTAGTTAGCCGCCTACCTTGATAGCACCTAGTGTGCATTATTCTTACAAATGTTGCTTATGTATATAGGTTTTTGATACATACCCACTATGCCTGCCTTGTAAGTCAACTGTCTTAAAATTTTCTCTCTGTATTTCAGCAACGGATTGAGATTCACAAACTACGGGATGGTGATAATTTAATATTAGGATTCAGCATTGGAGGGGGAATCGACCAAGATCCAAACCAGAATCCGTTTTCTGAAGACAAGACAGACAAGGTGAAAAATCGAGTTTAATGAATGGAATTGTATTTACAGTAAGGCAGTTTCCTCCTCTGTCATTCAGAAGTCACTAACTTTATTAATGTCACAGGGAATCTATGTCACACGCGTATCTAAAGGTGGACCTGCAGAGGTGGCTGGTCTCAGGATGGGAGACAAAATCATGCAGGTGAGAGATCCAAACCTATCAGACATATTATAAGGCATTCTGACATTGAGGAAGAGTTTGATTCAAGTCACAAAAACTAAACGATTCCAGATTTGACTAAACGGATCTCCATTAGAGGGCGCTGTGGCATCATCAACATTCTTCTTCTTATTATTATTATTGTCATTATTAAAGCAGTGGTTCAACAAAAAAAGGAAATCTTAATGTACCTGTTGTTTTAAATTGTACGTCATCTTCTCTTTTTTTTGTATAAATGAATGAGGATTAAGGCTGTCAAGCATCAAAATAAAACAAATAGCAACAGAAATATCAACAGCAATATTTAGTTTGTATTTTGTCACTAAGCTGTTATAGTCTATTATAATGTGGCCGTAGTTCAAGCCATACTTGTCTGGTTCCTTAAAAAAATAACATTATTTGCAGTGCACCTCCCATCCGATAAATTCAAATTATATCAATTATATCAAAAAATAAATAGCAGTGAAATGTAATAGTTTGGCATTATAGCATTGTACCAAATGAGAGGGTTTCCTGTGTAGTTAACAACATTGAGAAATGTAGTATCATGCATCCTTAATTATAAGTGAACTACTGCTGAGTTGAAACTACTGTATCGGAGTACTGGAGAAAATAAATAAATAAATATATGTTGTGTGTTTTATATGTTAAATATAAATATAAATATATGTTTATATGCTTTTCTGGGTTTCTTGTGTACAGAACTGAATGTGGAAGTAGATGTTTGCCATCAGAGACAAGGCAACAAAAACCTAAATCGAAAAAACAACCCTGAAAACGTAACCTAAATGAATGCCTGTCCTTCTCCTGAAAAAAAAAAGATTTTATTTATATATATATATATTTATATATTTTTTTTTTTTTTGTTTTTTTTTTTTTTTGTTTTTTTGTTTTTTTTTAAATATCTTAAGTATGCTTTAAAAAGTTTTAAAATGTCCACAAACTGAACTTTTTTGTTGGAATAATTTGTTATATTGGTAATATTGTTAAAACGGGTTCCATAAATTTGGTATTGAAAAAAGTTTTGTTCACGAACCTGTATCGAAGGTTTTTTGAAGAGCCCTACAAAGAAACATGCAAAGAAACAGTTATTAGCCTGCAGCATCTAGTGTTTCACGACTGAACCTGTGTGGCGTAATATTATAAAAATGTACATAAAATGTCAATTTCAGGTGAATGGCTGGGACATGACCATGGTGACACATGATCAGGCACGAAAAAAACTCACCAAGAAGAATGAAGATGTGGTCAGGCTTCTCGTGACTAGAAAATCGTTGGAGGACACAGTCAGACACTCCATGATGCACTAATGATGATCTGAAACGAGCTCATTGAATGTCCTTATTGGTTAATCACATGTACAGAGCATGTTTTAACTAATAAAAAACAAACAGCCTCCCTCTGCCAAAGAGTGATGCCAAGAAACCTTCACACTCAGTATGGACTAACAAAGACTATTGTTAAAGATGATTTTGACCTATTGAACTCTAATAGAATCAATGTATGTGTGAATGATTGCTCTCCGAGTACAACCTAAAGATTGTGGTTTTCATTCCATTAATTGCTACACAACTTTCAATGTAGCGACACTTTATGCCAAACACTAGACTATCTTTACCACATATACTCTTGAATGTATCACAGAGTCTGTGAACTTATCACTTCATTCATAAATCTCAAGGGCTACAGTGAATTGTGTTCACCTCATATTTTGTTAACACATACACCTGTTAACTATCAAATCACGTTACGTGGGAAACAGCCAGCATATAGCTGTACTTCAATGACCACTCATTTTAGTAGTTCTAAAAGACTTTTTAATTTTTTGTTACTCTTCATCGTATAACTTTGCTTTTGTATTTAATGAACACAATGTTAGCCCATCAAGATATTATCCTCTGACCATAGAAAATGAATCTGCATTTGGCACAATTTGGAACACTGCAGTTTTGTATTTAGCGATACTTTTTCACATGTTTCCTGTTTTGAAAATGTTTTTGATACAGTTTTTTTGGCGTTGGATTGTACGAGGATATATTTTCAATTAAGCAAATAAAGGAATTTTCTTGCACATGCTTCGTGAGTTTTAATGATCTAAATGAAGTGTTTGCTGTCTCTTATTGGCACTTTTGTCAGGCTGTAAATGTCTGTGTCTTCATATTGAGCTTGAAGAAGGTGACATTTCAGTGCAACAAATCCATTTCCTGTCCTTTCGCTGTTTGTCCAGGCAGTTTTATACTTCAGGCTACTTTCATCTCTTTAATGTTAGCTGGCAAAGGTGAGCAAACAACCAGGTAGCTCATGATGAGACCCACAAAGTGCTGTAAAAGTGAGGCTGCCGGTAATTACAGGTCTTCAAACACTTTTCATATTCTATAAGGTGATGTCAGTGCTTATTAGATAGAATTAATCATATAAATAACAATTAAACAGAATTAGTTCAGAAAAAATGTACAAAAGCCTTCACAGGGGAAAATATTTTAAAAGGTAAACCAATATTTATCTTTTAGGTACAATTTATGTTCTCTTTAGGTATTAATATGTACCTAAACAAAATCAACAACAGAATTTTGAATACTAATAATAAATATACATAAAACATTTGTATTTATGTATGTTTAAACTTTACTTTGAAACTGTAGTACTTGTCAAAAGTCTGAGCAAACATGATATTTAAATAAGTCTCACAAAGGCTGCATTTATTTGATTAAAAATAGCCTGCAGTAAAAGTAGAAAAATGTGAATATATTTTAAAACTGAATTCATTTTTAGCATTACAGCAGTCTTTAGTGTCACATAACAATTTCTGATTTCAGCATTATATAGCCTATAATACTGTATACAGTGACAAAGCAGCTGGTCACACTGGTTAGCTTAATTGTTCACTCTACAATATAAACCCAAACCTTTTATAATAATATTGCCTAATGCGTTTCATGTCTGTTTCTCAGCAGCTGAATGTGTAATTACAGTAGCTAAATGGAGAACATGTATGCAACATACCACCTACGCTCTTGCGGGACCTTTGTGTTACCATAGCGATGCAATCTGCTGCTGTCACCTTCCACAAATGCAAAATGTGCTGTTTTATATTAAAGCCATGTTTACGATACCCCCGTGGAAGAAAGGATGCACAGACATTTGTTACAAAAGCAGTGCTGCATTCTCTTTGAATACATACTTTTTATGTAGGCTTAAGTTGTAGGCTATAAATCTTAAGACGAAACATTAAAGTAATGTCTAACGTTCGATAAACATTTTCATAAAGAACATTCTTGGAGCATCGTGTATTTGTAGCTGCTTGACCTTATAACCTTCGGCAATAAAACTGCACCTTCAAATGTACGCAGAATATTAAAAACTAAACGTCAAATAATGCTTTATTTTGGATAAAAGCAACATCAACAGTAAGTTCCGAGACACGTTCTTTATAAGTTACAATCCCAACAAGAAAACTGGGCATTTCCTTATTTCAGGAATGCAAACGTTAAACATAAAATTAAACGAACCCTTATGAAAATGTAGGATTCCTTAGGGAAAGAGCGAGATGGTTTATGCAGACCTAAGACACGTGTGTAGGTGGTGAGTGGGTAGATCGGAGCAGAAGGTCCACACACACGCACACACACTCACGATCTGAAAGCTGGACCTCAACAAGTGCGAGAAGTCATGTTGTCATAGTATTGAAATACGCTTAATATTTGCAACAAAACATGGTCACCTGCTTATACATCCTTAAATGAAGATTCACTTCAGGCCCTGTTTCACTGGCAGGGACCACGCCACACTACAAATGTCAGGAAATAATCTTTATTGTATGATATAGGGATGAAAGGAGGGATAGAAAGGAAAAGGGATGTGGGCTGATAGAACGAGATGAACAGTAGTTAACTAGTCTTTAAATGATAACGCGTCCCTGTATCTAGCAGTCATTAGACGAACCCAGCTCGGCGGGTGTTTACCGCTGCTTAGTATTAAACGCCTCCCCCAATGAGACTTTATTAACGTGTCGATTCTTTTCGCTGTCGGGCAGTAGGTCGTTGTTTTTTGCCTTACTCGAAAGATCCTTAACCTCCTCTTCCCACGCAAAAATCACTTTCTCCGCAGTTTCCTTAAGTCGTTGGGAGCGCAGGATATAGCGTATGTGCCGCACGACACTTTACCAGAGCGCTCGCGGGAGAACAGAAGAGATACAAGAAGAGCGCTGCTAAACGGTGAGTCGTGTTCTGTTGTTTTAAAATCAGTTAATACACATATAATTTAATATTTAACTGAGATGGCTTTTGGGTGAGGCATCAAACTGTCAATGTGGTTTCCATCCAAACAGTTGTTTATGTGACCCTTGTAGTCAGAAAACACCTTGTTCTGTTCATAAACGCGTTATTAAACGTTTTTTTCCTGAGTGTGTGAGGCACTGGTTCCTTTGCTTCACTGTTGGTAAGTGGAAAGATTACGGTGCTGGCCAGCTTTGTAGTGCTCACCTGGGGTGTTTGTTGATGTGTGTATTTATGCTGATTTAAGATCAGTGATCAGACCATCAAGCAGGGATCAATGGAGGGAAAACTGGCCCTAGATCAGGTCAAAAGGTGTGTTGTGTACCTCTCCTGTCACTCAGCATGGGGTCACATGGAGGGTGAGAGAAGGTCAGACCATATAAAAAACTGTTTCATGTGTGTTTGGCATGGGTTGAGCTTTACCTGTGACCACTTTAGTCCAGGATCTCCAGCATTAACCCACTGCAAGAGCAACCATGAGTGGTGAGTGAATCCATATTGAGGATTTATGCAGTAGATTAGTAAAGATTTTTATCTTAAATATTGCAGGATATAAAGTCACGATTACAAAGTTGCAAAGGCAAAATGTGTCACTTTTTGAAAGTATATCTTGATAGCAAGATGTAAAGTCACAATTTCAGTCATGACTGCGCAATTTAAAGTCAACTTGTGAAATATAAATTGGGGAAAAGTTTTGCAAGATATTAAGTCAAATTGTGAAGCTGAAATGATGTGGAGAAAATAAATAGCTAGATACAAAGTTGAGATATGAAGATACAAATTCAAGGTCATAATTCAAAAGGTAAAAGCCATATTCAGAGATATGGAGAAGAGATTATGTGGATTAAATATTGAAAGGTATAAAGTCACAATTTCAATGCAAAATGTGAATTCACTGTGCAATGTAAAGTAAAAAAAAATGTGGAAATGTAATAACTACAAGATATCAAGTCACATTGTGAGAAAATGAAATTGCAAGAGACAAAGATGTCATTTCAAGGTTGTAAAAAAAATCCAAAGTTGATTAAAAAAAAGTCATAACTGTCTGATTGTTAGATATGATTATTTATAAATGTCTTTATTATTTACAATATTGATTGTTGATCTTTCTTTATTGTCACTGTTGAAAAACAATGAAAATGAATGTGCTTTTATACTACAAAGACATTTAGTGTACATAGATTTGACTGACTGCTGTAAGCCACAGTTTAATAACACTAGAAATAATCCAGCTCAGTTGCACTGGTTGAACCACTGCAACGACGAATTCATTGGGAGATTTTTCATTATCCAACTCAGCCTCTACACAAACTCATGTGTGCTGAAGTCAGCTGTGGTGAGTACCCCTCGATCTCAGCAGGTTTTTTAAACTCACAGCTGACTCCAGAACAGCCCTCAGCGTACACACCTTTACTTCCATCCTGGGGTACCTCTGAAACAGAATATACAATGAGTGGAGACACTGTGCGGTGCTTATCTAGAAGTCATGTCATATTTGTTTGTAAGACGTTTATAGACATCAATATGACAATTAACATCAATATATTTATTTTGCGTTTAGCGTTTTCATAATCAATTAGAGCATGTTAATACTGTAGCCTCTCATCAATAAGGCAACCAGAACACCATCAAAGTGCTTAACTACAAGATCAGGTGGTGAATTTGTAATGGTAGTTCATCTAAAGAAGAAAATTCTGTCATCATTTATTCACATTATAGATGTTCCAAACCTGAACAAGTTTCTTTCTTCTGTTGAACACCAAACAGCTTTGGTCCACTTTGACTTCTATAGTATGCAGTTCAGCAATGATTGGTTACCTATATTCTTAAAATATGTATTTGTGAAAATGTGTGTCCTAAAAATGTGTTAAATGACCCTTATATCACTGGATCATCCATGCCCTCTACAGGAGCAGTACTGTATTCTCAAATTAAGTAAAAATACAAGATTTTTTAAAAATTACTGATGTTGTTATATCCTTTGAATATTTTTTAGCAGTATAAGTTTAATCACTATCATTTTATTTTATATTACCATAAAATAAATTTATTTTACAATTTTCTTTTCTTTAAAACAAAGCAAACATATGGGTTACAGTGAGGCAGTAAAAGTGGCTTATTCAGAATTTGAAGATTTAAAATCCACATTTTTTTAAAAGTATTAAGTATATAGCCGTATGATACATATACGTAACAATATACATTTATATATATATATATATATATATATATATATATATAATGTAAT
>JAUMHG010000051.1:17182481-17195982 GCA_032359395.1 Enteromius anoplus | reverse complement strand
TATCTGTGTGTTATTCTGTATACTGAAGTATTACTGCTATTATAATAATGAATAAATATTGTGATGTTTATTGATTGTAACTGGTTTTACAATTAACAGAAATCACACTGTAAATACCACAAATTTGACTTTACAAAAGTAAAATAACAAATGCATAAAAGAAGTATGAGAACAAATGTTAAGAATAATTGCATTTAATTTTTTCCTTTTTTTGTAACTGTTTGTATTTTATAAAAATCATCATGCTGTGACTGTTTATGATGCACTAGGTTTAAACGTTCTTAACATCTCTATACAGTCTATGTTTTCGTTGTAAAAGGGCAACTTGTATGCTTTAACATTTCTTGTGTACCGCCCCCAAAAAACAAAGAATCTTTCCTCTTAGTTCATAATCTGCAATGACAGGTTTGTATTTTGTCATTTAATCATGTCATGATGTGGAGTAGAATCCACAACGTGTGAATGTTTCAGCTGAGACTATTTAATAGACGATCTTTAAGTCAAAAAAGAATGGATTTAAGCCTTGATATAATTCTTTCTGACTTCTCGGCCACAGTGTCCCATGAGACCCTCTTGGACCATGTATTAGAGCTGATTATGAATGAGAAGCCTCCAAACAGTACTAGTCTGTTTCTGAGTGAAGACTCTGAGAAACCACAGCGCGCTGAGGAGGGCCTCCACCGTCTGTGCCGAGTGTTACAGAAGCAGATGTCTGGAAGTCGACGAAAAATGGGCTGCATCACACGAGACAGCGTCAAGGTGTTCCTGCGGAGGAACACCTTTGTGATCTTCACGGTGGCCGCTGTGGCTTTAGGTAAAGGGCTACATCAATGGTCAAAACAGTCAATGTTTTTTGTGTTGATAGAAACTCGGTTTAAGAGAGAAGTATTAAGTTTCTTATCTCTTTGACTGCATATAGGGGTGGTGTTGGGTTTCGCGCTGAGGCCTCATAACTTGTCAATCAGGGAGGTGAAGTATTTCTCATTTCCTGGAGAGCTGCTGATGAGGATGCTTCAAATGCTCGTTCTACCGCTCATCGTCTCCAGCCTCGTCACAGGTACACCTGAAAAACTCTTCACTCTCTATAGAGCATTCGATAAGTAAGGGATAATATAAAGCCAGCAGGTTATCGCTGAATAAAGCCTGAGAGGCTCGCATCGGGCTGCCGATAAGCCTGCCAGGCTTTATTCTGCGATAACAACCTGCTAGCTGTATATTATCCCGCTTATTACACAGCGTTTTGCCCCAAAAGTAAATAATAAAAGAATAAATAAGTAATAAATACAATAATAAATAATTGTTTCAAACGGGGAATCAGTCGAGTCATCTTCTATCCACCGCTTTTGCTTTTTTTCTTACGTGTTGAAATTAATGTTGAAGTCTTCCATTTTAACTCGTGGTTAAGCATTCTTAAACTGTCAGCGACAGCGGAGTGATATAATTACTAACAGTCAAGATGATTCGTAGTAGGGCAGCACGATATTAGGAAAAAATTATATTGCGATACATTTTTTTTTCTGCGATAAATATTGCGACGTGTACAAATTAATGTTCATCACATGTTCATCACCATCATCCTTTTTGTATAAAAATTAGGGCTGCACGATGATCATCACGGGTTATGTTTTGTGCATCTTGTCAGTAAAGCCGGTTCTGTAATCAGCGGTAAATTCCATCAGGTGCGTGGTCTTAGATTGAACAACGGCTCTGCGTAGTGAACGCGGCTCAATGTAAGAGCACCAACCTGATGTATGAGTTAATTACTTGATATTAGACAAATATAGATCCGTGAATAGAAAGTTTAGAAATATAGAAAGTACATTTCTAACATTTCTAACAAACCTTGGAATAGGGCGACTGACCAATCAGAATGGAGTATTCCATGAAGCCGTGTAATAACATTAGTTAAAGCGCCCCTATTATGGGTTATGAATGCATCATATTTTGGTTTTGGTAGTCCCAGACAACAGATTGACATGCATGCAAACCCTTTAGTTTTGTATAATATGCATTTACCTTATTTGTTCAACCACTCCCAAACAATTAGTTCATCAATTAATTTTTTTCATTAAAATTTAATTTATAGCAGTGTTTGTGAGCTTTTAACGCTCCAAAAGTGGCACCTAGTGGCAAATAAAGAATTAGCATTTTCGTTCAGACCAACAATGCCAGGTAATATGCTAATGTTTCATTTTGACTTCAACATGGGCTTGGGACTCCTTTTAAAAACGATTCGTTTCAGTGCTTCAGAGTCGACCCTTTCTTTTGCGAGACAATAATTTTCTATACTTTACAGGATGTTTTCATTCACTTAGCGCTGTTACACACTGCATGAAAGGTAATTTTCAAAAATCCATAATATCGGCACTTTAATGCATTAGGTATCACAAGCTTAGATAACACTCAAACAAAGGAAAGGTTTTCATACAATTCTGTATGAATATTTTACTTCTCTTGAACATAAAAGAGGTAAACCAAACGGTTGACAATAGCAATTTAATTCCAAAGTTTTCCCCCCATACTATACATTTAGCTACCAGTAAAACATGCAACGCTTTTCTTTTGTAATTTCTTCTTTTGCATTCAATGGAATATATTAACTATTGTTATGCAGTCAGTTTGTCTGTTTTCCTGTGGTTTTGTTTTGTGCAATATTGGTTTATAAATCTGTCAAAGGTTTGTTAACCTTAATTACAAAATACACAGCTCAAAAAAAATAAAGGGAACACTTAAACAGCACAATGTATCTCCAATCACACTTCTGTGAAATCAAACTGCTCACTTACGAAACAACACTGATTGACGATCATGTTCACATGCTGTTGTGTGAATGGAAAATACAACAGGTGGAAATTATAGACAATTAGCAAGAAACTCCCAATAAAAGAGTGGTTCTGCAGGTGGTGACCACTGACCACTTCTCAGTTCCTGTGCTTTCTGGCTGATGTTTTGGTCACTTCTGAATTCTGGCGGTGCTTTCACTCTAGTGGTAGCATGAGACGGAGTTTACAACCCACACAAGTGGCTCAGGTAGTGCAGCTCATCCAGGATGGCACATCGTGCAGGACATTTGGCATTTGCCAGATAACACCAAGATGGGCAAATTTGCCACTGGTGCCCTGAGCTCTTCACAGATGAAACACTGAGCACATATGACAGACGTGGCAGAGTCTGGAGACGCCGTGGAGAACGTTCTGCTGCCTGCAACATCCTCCAGCTTGACTGGTTTGGCAGTGGGTCAGTAATAGTGTGGGGCGGCATTTCTTTGGAGGGTCGCACAGCCTTCCATGTGCTCGCCAGAGGTATTGGGTTCCTCCTAATGCAAGAAAATGCTAGACCTCATGTGGCTGGAGTGTGTCAGCAGTTCCTGCAAGACGAAGCCATTGATGCTATGGACTGGCCCGCCTGTTCCCCAGACATGAATCCAATTGAGCACATCTGGGACATTGTGTCTCGCTCCATCCACTAATGCCACGTTACACCACAGAATGTCCAAGAGTTGGCGGATGCTTTAGTCCAGGTCTGGGAGGAGATGCCTCAGGAGACCATCCATCATCTCATCAGGAGCTTGCGTGGAGGCCACACACACTACTGAGCCTCATTTTGTCTTGTTTTAAGGACATTACATCAAAGTTGGATCAGCCTGTGTTTTTACTCTTCAATTGTGTGACTCCAAATCCAGACCTCCGTGGGTTAATAAATTTGTTTGCATTGATTAATTTTTGTTTAATTTTGTTGTCAGCACATTCAACTATGTAAAGAACAAAGTATTCAATAAGAATATTTCATTCATTCAGATCTAGGGCGTGTTATTTTAGTGTTCCCTTTATTTTTTTTAGCAGTGTATATTGAAATAAAAAAACTGTTTTGTTTTGAAATATATATATATATTTTTTAACATATTTTTGATGAAATACATTTTAAAAGAGAAGTCTTTAAAAAACACAATGTATGTAATTTATGTAGTCTCTATAAAAACAAAACGGTACATGTGAAAAGTGAACATCGACCAATTATCTATTTAACGGTAAACCATTACTAATCTAATTAACTTTGGTGATTTAGTGTGATTGTCAAAGAAATTTTCAACAACAGATCTTTTGTCTCTTGCTGTTGCATACCTTCAGGAATCTCCTCTTTAGACAGCAAGGCCTCTGGGAAGATGGGAATCCGGGCCATCGTCTACTACATGGTGACCACGTTTATAGCGGTTTTCATCGGTATTGTGATGGTGATTATTATCAGGCCGGGTAAAGGGAGCAGGGATAGTCCAGTGGCCTCTAGTGGCAGCATTGAGCCGGTGCAGGCCGCTGATGCTTTCCTGGACCTGATAAGGTGGGGAAAAAATGTTTGGTTCGACTGATGTGATGTTTGTTTTTAGATGCTATGGGATCTGATTTTTCTCATTCTTCTTACAGAAACATGTTTCCACCAAATTTAGTTGAGGCCTGCTTTAAACAGGTTTGTAAATCCTCTAATATGTGCCTTTTCCTCTTTTTCTCATTTGTCAGCTTGATATAAAATTCACAATCAGTACTGAGTGTGATGTATTACTAATGCATTAAATATTGTAATTTCAGCACCTTTCCTTTCAAAAGGAAAGTTACTGCAAAGACCAATAGAACAGTTGTTTTTAAATTGACCATCTAATGTTAAAAAGTACATTTTTAATGCAACCTTCTATGATATATTTATATTTTGGTTTACATGTTATGTGTGTGTATTGTGTATCTGTATAAAGAAATATTGAGATGTATTTAAATGTATATATTTGTATAAACTATCATATATAAATACATGTGATATATGAACACAACATATTTGTCTTAAGTATATACATGCATGTGTTTGTGTGTATAAATACATACACATACACAGTATACATTATGTAAACAAAACGTTTATTTTGGATGCGTTATTAGGATTAATCGGTTGAAATAATAAATATATAAATGTATATACATGTAAATATTTTCAAAATATATACTGAATGTGTTTGTTTTTATCTACATAATAAACAAATATAGTACACATACATATGTAATGCAAACAAAAACCTTTATTTTGCAGGTGAATAATCACGATTGATCGTTTGATAGTATATCATGCACCCTAATAACCCATTTTTCTTACAGTACAAAACACTCTACAAGAAAACAGTGTTGACCAAAAACGTCACCATCGTGGTCAATGCGACAGACAGCTTCAACTCTACAGACCTCAGCCAAGCGTCCAACTTCAGCACAGTCCTGCAGACCGTCCAGGAGACGGTGGAAGAGGTGATGCCTGTCTCCGGTTCCTCGAATGGGGTGAACGCCTTGGGGTTGGTGGTCTTCTCCATGTGCTTTGGATTAGTGATCGGAAACATGAAACAGCAAGGCCAGGCTCTCCGGGATTTCTTTGACTGCCTGAATGAAGCCATAATGCGCTTGGTGGCCATCATTATCTGGTCAGTGTGTGACTATGATGTTCTAATAATCTTCCTGCTGAATCATTAACAGTAAGGCAGTCATTCAGAAGAGAACGATGCGTCACTTGCTTTTTGTCCTGTCTATTCGTTTAGTTAAATAATTCCAAAAAATTGGAAATTAAAAATGTACTATTATGTAATAATTGCTGTAAAATGTCTCTTCTGAGCAGGTATGCTCCGGTGGGAATCCTCTTCCTGATCGCAGGGAAGATTGTTGAGATGAAAGACCTTGCTCAGGTGGGCGGACAGTTAGGCATGTACACAGTTTCTGTCATTGTCGGACTCCTCATCCATGGGCTGTTTGTTCTACCGCTGCTCTTCTTTGTGGTGACCAAGAAAAACCCTTTTACCTTCATCGCTGGGCTGCTGCAGGCTCTGATCACAGCTCTGGGCACTTCGTCCAGGTAAACACATTCAGACCACTATCTAGGGCACTCGGTATACTTCACACATCTTACAGAAACAATACAGAGCAAATCGTCTGTTGCTGTTCTCAACAGTTGGTCCAGTAGCAGATTGTGTTTCTAGCTGATATACATTAAAGAGCCTATGGAATGGTTTATGAATGTAATGTGAATATATATTTCCTATTGAAACAGTAAATAATACACAGATATAATGCACAGATATAAGGACATCTTTTAGCTTTTAATTAACATTGAATGAAGCCAAGTAAAACCACATCTGACATGGATAAAATCAATCCATTTGATTTAAAAAGTGTAGCCTGTTCCTTCACAAACAGCTGAGGATTGGACTATGTAGTGTTTATAGTGTGTAGAATAGCGTTTTATTAGAAAAATATTTTTGAGGTTAACCATATTTTAAAAATGATTTATTTTAATATAGTTTAGATTTTTTTGGGAAATTTAGTATTTATATTAATATAATTATATTCATTTAATTAGAAAAAATCTTTTTGAGCTTAAACATATTTTTTATCATTTATTATAATATAACTTGAATATATGCTGTAAACATTCTCTTAATAAAAGTGAATTCTCTCAGATTTTAAATGTACTAAACGTTTTTGTCATATTTTAGCACTATGCAAAATTAAAATTAAGTTTTTCTTTTTTTTAAAAATTAAATTAAATGTTAGATTAAAGAAAATAATATCTAAAAAAAAACCCTAAGATTCTTTTATTTCTGATTCTTTCAAAATGTCTTATTTTAATTTAGTTGGAATATATGTATTGAAATAAATAAAACTGAAACTGATATAAAAACACATTTAGAACAGAAATAAAATTACTAAAACTAAAATGAAAGAGGGATCAGAAAATATAAATATATAATAAAATAAATAAAAATAAGATTCAATGTAAAAAAATATCAAATAAGATAAAATTTGAATATTTGCAAAAACCAAAATAATATCTCAGTGATATTAATGTAACACTTCACTGGCATATAAATGATGATATAAATGAGCTCAAAGCTTAAAATTATCAAAATATTTGGCATATGATCCTTATAACAAGTATAAAATAATAATTATTTTTTCCCATTTGCCTCGGTATCATTTACTTGTGATTTAGGAGACATTTAAGAAGAAATGTATAGATTGTCATCCTAAATCCATAAGGGTTATAGCATTTGGTTTTATATACTTAGCCACCCTCAATATGTAAAGCACAATGATGATTACACCTCAGTAATTCAAATCTCATGACTAAATTTCAGTTGATCTTGTCTTCCTCAGCTCTGCCACCCTGCCCATCACTTTCCGGTGTCTTGAAGAAAACAACCATGTGGACAAACGAGTGACACGTTTTGTGCTTCCAGTTGGAGCCACAATCAATATGGATGGCACTGCTCTGTACGAGGCAGTAGCGGCCATTTTTATCGCCCAGGTCAATGACATGGACCTAAACTTTGGGCAGATCCTCACCATCAGGTTAGTATTTGCCAGAACAAGTGCTGAAGGAGTCTTTCATCTCCTCAAGGCGAACAATATCTCCTGTGGGCTACTTTCCATCAAACTCCAAATTAATAAGCCTTCATGTTTCCCGCAGCATCACGGCGACCGCCGCTAGCATCGGAGCAGCAGGCATCCCTCAGGCTGGGCTGGTTACCATGGTGATAGTATTGACATCGGTGGGACTGCCCACAGAGGACATTACACTGATCATCGCGGTGGACTGGTTCCTGTGAGTCTCTCTCAAATGTCACCCTGAAGCATGCGGCTCCAGTAGAGAGCACTCTCTCAAAGGTTATTGATACATAATGCAGACTGCTAATCTGAATGAGTGTTGACACACTCGGCTTTCGTACTGCTGAACACTGAATTGAATATGTTAAATGTTTCTCTTCAGCGACTTATATGCAGTCCCTTCACTTAAGAAGATGCTTATTTAAAGGCATAGTCCACCCAAAAATGAAAATTCTGTCATTAATCACCCGCCAGGCAGGTTCCAAACCTGTAAGACTTTCATTCATCTTCAGAACACAAATTAAGATATTTTTAATGAGAGCAACCACCTGTGGACCACTTTGGCAATTACCCTTATCCTAACCCTAGTCACTCAATTCACCATAGCACCTACATTTCAACATCCTAGTACATTAAATAAACCATTTAGAACACCTTAGCATCTGCATAGCAACACCCTAGCAACAACTTGAAAGCACTCTAGAAACTACATAGCAATATGCTAAATCACCCAGCATGCCTTAACACCTGCAAAAACAATATCCTAGCACTCTGAACACTTTAGCACCAACAAACTAACACCCTAGAAAATGCATAACAAGCTAGAAACCACTCACAACACCTCAATCAGAACACATTAGCGTCTGCATAGTAACACCCTGGAAACCACCCTCAACACCTTAGCAACATGTTGGCAACCACCTACAACTTTCTGAGAAGATGCTAATGCTGCGTTCCTGGCACGACTTCAGCACTACCATAACTCACAACGCTGTAGCGTTCCAGGCAAGTCACGCCAATCTGCCTGAGCACAATGCATTGTGGTATCTACTGTAGATGTAAACAAACCAGCATGGCGGACCATACAGGCCTCATTTACAATAATTTTTTCACCAAAGGTGCTCATTCCTTGCTTATTTAAGGGAAACGGAGGAGCAAAAATGGTGCAAAAAGCAAGAGAAGCTGTTATACCTTTTATTTTAACACCGCATAAACATAAACACCACATCCGTAGGGGGCTGCCATTGTTGTTTCGCGGACTATGTGACGTCAGAGCTAGAAGTACATTAATCTAGTAAGAGTTCCGGCTTTGACTGCCGTTCTAGCGCACTTTCACGGGTAGAAGGTTGGAAAAAAACACGGGTTACAGATTGCCTTGAACGCAGCATAAAAGCCAATTTAAACACCCAGCACTGCAGTGGTGAGCTTTTCATGGTCAAGCACCACTTACACCTCAAGAAAATGTGTTCAATGTAAATGTTCTTGTGTGATTGTTCAGGGATCGACTCAGGACCACCACCAACGTGCTGGGAGATTCGTTCGGTGCTGGGATCGTTGAGCATCTGTCACGACAGGAACTCCAGAACCAGGATGTAGAAATCAGCAACTCTGTGATCGAGGAGAATGAAAAGCCGTACCAACTGATCTGTCAGGAGAACGACTCTCTCAAACATCGCAACAGTGAAACCACCATGTAATTATCCTCACATCATTATAGTTTACACCAACGAACTGGAAAAAAACATCTCCACTTCTGTCCAGTATAGAAAAGTGAAGCCCAAATATCTCAGATTCAGTCATTGTCATAGTGTGAAAAATGTATTAAAATCCTACCCAAGCTCCCATAGACCCCATCACAAGCCCACAATCATGACACCACACCCCGGTTTTATAGCATCAAACTAAAACGAACCGTATTTGAAAAACAATTCAAACCAATTCTGTGTTTACAAACAGTGACTGTTTTTGTGGCTGGAGACTATCTGGTGGTAGAAAATGATTTTCCAGTAGCGGTCTATTGAAGCCATGAAATAATAGAATTTTTTCTAAATTCTTTATTCTTGCAATTCTGAGATTATATCGCACAATTCTAAATAAAACAGTCATGAGTTCAGGCTTTTTTTCAGAGAATTTACAAACTTGCAGTTGATGAAATTAAATCCAGTTCTAAAGATTTAAGCTTGCATTATATCTTTAGCGTGTCATGCTTTAACCGCTAATACAATATGTCCTCTATGAACTGCATATGTGATTATTATTTAGACCCACTGTTTAAGGGGTAACCACACTAGGTTTCATCTAAAGTCTGTCCATTTAAACGTTTCTTTAGTGTTTGACGATGACAGTATATGTTTTCTGACATCCAAAGGCACAACGAAATTTTATTTATTTTTTCCCCATGGATTTTTCCCATTTCCTTCCACATTACGAGAGCTTTTCTGCCACTACAATACACCTGCAGCTGTGACATCTACTCCAAATTGGTCTATATCAGCATGATAAGAGCTAACTAAATTGATGGAAACCACCTTTGGGAAAAAACAATTTGGAGTGTAATTTGATTTTAAGTTTGGCTAACGTCCCATTTGTTTACATGGAGTGGGTGTGGTTTATGACCTACTCTGTATACTGCAGCCAGCCAACAGATGGCGATCAAAATATTTCGGCTTCACTTTTCCGAACATGCGAGGCACACTTGTTCACACTAAAAGCACTGTTATATTAAACTTAAAATTTTCAGAAGGAAAAAAAAAACGTGTTGAGAACGGAAGTGATGATAGCCTTCTACTTATACGAATTAGTTTGAATTAGCCACCTTGTAAAATATGTTTCTGCTGTTAGATCGGGGTGGAAGTGTGGTTTTCTCCATCGGAATTTCTTATACAAATCGCATTCAAGGCACAGTAGCACCCAATTAAAACAACACTATGCTAGTTCTATAATGCTGATTTGAGACTGTTAAAAACATCAAGATCTTTGTAAATTGTTTAAAGTATAAATATTGTTTTAGAGTTGGTTGATGTCATTAAACCTGCATACCTCATACACACAATGCCCAACTCACAGATGATACATGTAGAGACAAAGGGAACATTTTTGCATTACTTTGATGTTCTTATTGTGGTTTGTAGATGTTTAAGTGACATTGAATGATACTGTAATCAATTATGTAATATTTGTTTGATGAATTTAGCTTCTGCCTTACTGTTACATGATGGACTGTGAAGAACCCTTAAAGGGACAGTTCATCCAAAAATGAAAATTCTGTCATCATTTAAATCACCCTCCAGTTGTTCAAAGCCTGAACGAGTTTCTGTCTTTTGAACCCAGAAATCAGCACTAGCCATTGACTTCCACGGTATGGAGAATAATACTATGGAAGTCAATGACATCTACTGTTTGGTAAATTACGGTAAATTTGGTAAATTGTCATTTTTGGGTGAGCTGTTCCTTTAAGAATGGCTTTTATTAGCATTATTTGTTTGGATGGATTCTTGATAGCACACATCAGCAGGATGTACAATTTTGGTAAAGAGTGGTTTATGAAAATAAGATTTTTGTTTTGTGGTGGAATATGACTGATTATTCTAGCGTGTTCTGGTTCTCCAGCCAGTTGTGTTGTGCTTTGCTGGATGTTTTAAGTACTTTTTGACATCTGTTTGACAGCTTTATAAATATCTTCAGGTTGAGCTGCCCCTATCGCACCTGTGTCTGTGAAAAAATACTTGAACTTACCACAGTCTCCAAAGAGACAGTATTGGGATAACAGATTCACCTTAACATCCTCGCTTTTTTAAGTTTGGATCTACACGGTATATACTTTTAATAGAGATTGCTTTTTAAATGCAAACTATGTCAAAGTGGTGTAATGTTTAATATTTAAGTATTTATATGGTACCATGAAGTACTGTCCTGTACTGCCCTTTTGAGTTAATGGTCTAGTGTGGGTATATATTTGACTTTAATGATTTGGTATTTGGAATTCTGGAAGGTGTTAAGATGAATAAATGTCTCAGGAATAAAATGACTCTGTTTACAGTGTTCTCTTGTCGAAAACAATCCCGAATCCCATGTTATCGAATAACAGCATATCAACAAAACAGCATCCTCTAGTGGCGTGTAATGATTTCAGGAATTTTTACCTGAATGCTCTCAATCTCTGGATTGATAGATGGACACGCATATCATTCATCAGTCTTTTGGTAATTGGAAAAATTTGTCACAGGATCTTTCCTGTAGCTCAAACAGCATAGTGTTATTAATGCCAAGGTCATGGGTTTGATTCCCTGGAAAGCAAGAACCGACAATGTTGAATGCCATTGCATTCAAGATGAAAGTCTGTCACTTGCATGAAATGTAAATAGTCGGACATTGCTTTTTTCATTTCTCTTTCTTTTTAACAAAAATTACCTTACAATAGTTACTATCAGTATCAGAGGCAGACTTACCCATTAGGCAAAGGTAGGCCTTGGGCCCCCGAAAGCCAAGGGGCCCCCAAAATGCTTTTCATACGCGAGCTGCGCGTAACTTTTGCTACGGTTACGTCTATCGTCCGCCGTTTTCTACCCTCGAAAATGGACACTTTTGAAAACGCTGCGGACCCAGTTTTAGTTTGAAAACTCCGGGGTTAGTGTAAAGGAGGTTCGTTTACGTTCTAAAAAACTGTTTTAAAACAAATACGCACTACTGTTAAACGTGGCCTAATTTTACATTCAAGCACAGCTATTGTTATTATCTAATGTGTAGCCGGTTAGATTTTTGTGCAGATTAAAATCTTGGAGGGTAGAGCTGGTTATGTAGTTTTAATAAGTCACTATTCAGTCACTATTTCTTATTCATCCCGTTTCATGACAACAGAAACGGTATCAATGAAAACAGATTTATTGAGAATTTATACTTCTGTTCTTGCGTCTCCACTGTAAATCAATTGCTATTTCGTGGTCTGCAACAAGGAAGAATAAAAGTGTCTGCTAAATAAATAATTGTTAATGTTAATGAAAGAATCCCACAATAATATGTACATGGAAAAATTTTGAAACACTGGGCATAACTGTGGCACCATTGTGCTGCAGCAACTAACAGTAAATGTGTGCAAAATAGGACCCCATTCCTATATTTACCCGAGGCCCCCAATTCACTTAATCCACCCCTGATCAGTATTGTTTACTTGGATTGGGTAACTCAATAGCTCAACTCTATTATAGGAAAAATAATAGCCATTTATTTATTACAGAACAATATTTTTAAAACAAGGCACACAAATATTTCCAGTAAATTGTGTTGTGAAGTGGCATTTGCTATATTTTGCCCTTATGCAGAGATACTGGAAGTGTATTATTTATAGAAATATTTTTAAAGTCAATATTTTAAGACGCTAATGTTGTAAAAAAAAAAAAGTATTCATCTAAAAAGTCATGTCATTAAGCTTATCTAATCTAAAATCTTCTCAAGTAGTCCAAATAGCTATTCCTATGCATTATCACACGTGCAATAATTAATAATGGGTTGTTCTAAACCCCTGGTAACGGGATATCACACTGCTCGCAATTTACCCGGGGTTAACTATTAATCCCGGGTATTCATAAAGTTTCATACTGCTAGTTCCTAAACTACGGGTTAACCTTCTTATTTGCATATTCGTGGTCAGTGTTTCTGATTGGACGAACGCTGGCTATGCAGCAAACAGTCGGTTTATATCTTGCTATTGCGCTAGCCTGGGCCCAACCATACTTCCTTTAATGCTAAATTCATTTCACGATAGTCTGGCAAAGCTGCCGTTTCTGTTCCCAAAAAAGTGGGAACCAATGAGAAACGACTGAGGCAGGTGTAATGCAATGAAGCAGCAGTTCTGCGACCGGAATCCACAACGGCTTTCAAACAGGGCGTCAATCATTCGACTCTTTTTTCATGACAGGTTTTCTTTGAAAACGGAGAAGAAGTCATTAAAGTAAGTAAAGACATTTTCCTACTGCTTTAATTAAGCTAGCTACAATTGGTTACGGTGGCTTCAGGTTCTGCCGCTACGCATACGTCATCGGAATGAGTGGTCTGATTGGTTGTAGATTCGTCCAGTAGTATACAGAGGCATCTGACGG
>JAUMHG010000051.1:17151900-17182381 GCA_032359395.1 Enteromius anoplus | reverse complement strand
CAGCGCCCCATACTGGTTTGGCATATATACTACATCGTTTTCAGTGGTTTCGTGTTTACGTGATTTTTTTTTAGAACTTCGTGTGGACGGAGCCTAAGCTCCTATGAGCTTAATAGCCGCGGAAGCCAGGCTCCTATCGCGCATCATCCTAACCATCTTTTCCTTCAACAGGGAAGTAAGGGTGAGGTTGTGAGGGATCACTCCCAGTCGTTAGACAAAAAGAACAACAACGTACAATAAATGGTAAAACAGTTTGCACTACAAATCAGTGTGTTTATTAATCAGGGCTCTCAAGTCTCACGCATTCATCAAGAGACACACGCATTTCAGCCAGTTCACATGCTCTCACGCTACACCTTGTATTTCTCACGCTGAAAAGTATGAGATAACGATAACTTGCATATACAATTAATAGACAATATACAATTTCTGCCGAGTTCATAACTACTATGGTTTCAGGGTAAATTACGTGATCCCGCCAAGTGCCAGCACGTTCGTTTCTAGGCAACATGAGTGCGCGCTCATGTATTATTATTATTATTATTTTCATTTTACGATTTCTGGACGAAATGAGCTGCTGCTGGGAAATATTGCCAAATTCATACTAAAGTAGTTAAAAACGTTTTACAATTTTTGCGGCTCCTCCCCCATAGCAGATAAAATCTCATTCCAAACCTTTGCTAAAACTCGAGAGCCCTGATTATTTATTATAATATATTTTAAAAAGATGGTAAGATATTACCATCAATAATATTTTCAATATCAAGCAGCAAAACAAACTGTTTTGTACAACTAAAAATAGCAGGATGGATTAGGCAGGAAGCTATACTCATAAAATGTACAAAATGGTGCAGTATTTACTACTGTTTACGTGTTTTCCGTAACTGTTTAACATTTTCTCCTCAAACACGAAACACCTCTTTATACAACGCACCCTTGCATGACTGTCGAAGTTCAAAGTTGCTAAACATCTAGTAACCTTTACATATCGTTAATGTATCGTTTCACTTTGAAAAGACCAAAGCGCTGTTAAACCTTCTCTGGGACAGGCTTAAAGCTGAGGTAACACTGTGTGAAACATACCCCTGGTTTTATAGACAAGGTTTAAGTTAGTCCCAGATTAAGTATATTGCTCTGAGATAACGTTACCTTAAAATGTCAGTGTCATAGTTCTGTGTCAAAATGCACACCTGTAACATTTCTTTCTTAGGCATTTTTGTAAATGTTGCTTAAATAAGCTTAAATAAATTAAACTAAGGCCTAGTACTGGCTTAAGCTACAGGCCCCATTTGTGAAACTACTTTTACCCAGACGAAAATAACGGTTTAGTACTACAATAACCTTGAGTTAAGTACTGTGTGAAAACCCCTGGAGGAAAGTTACTAGTTTGTTTTAATAAAAACAAAATCATACTCGCTATTTTCATTCATTTTTATATATAAAAATTAGTTGTGTTTTAACATACACAAGATAATCTGTAATTGCACTATAAATTGATCGAGAACAGTCATACCAGCTTACTGGACTCTATAGAAGAGCTTGTATAAGTTATAGAGACTATACATAGCTGCTGAGATTATAAACAACCTTTAACAAGTCTCAGAGAAGAATACTTTGGCATATAGATTAACAGTCATTTGAGAGGACATCTAAATATCACAATATATCTGGATAACATACTGTTTGGTAGTGAATGCTATGAGTCTACATGGATTTTCTTATAAGAACATATAAGAAAACAGTGACACACGAGAAGGCTGGGGTTTCATGAATCACTTGTCCTCCTTTAACATTCACTTGGTCTAAAAGGAAAGAAAACGGTATGATTATTTCAATATTCACAAAGAATACAAAGACATGGAAGCATAAAATAGAGTAGCATCTACATTGTAAAATTTGGTTAAAATGATATATTTTTGAACGTGTTTATCTCATGAGGATTTATGAGTTTAATAAATGAATCAGAAACTGGTACAATGTAGGACTACTTATAAGTTCTTAATTATTAATAGTCTATGGAGCACCATATACAACATTCCTTAACCTCTGAGTTTAGGTCTGCCGGGTTTATTACAATATCTCTAGAAATCAGTTTATGGAAGGAAAAAACGACAACTTTTTTTCTTCCAGAACTGTCGGACTAAAATGGCGTTCTGCGGATTCTTGTTTACCTTGTTCATCTTTTGGGAGTTAACAACAGCGGCCTGTCAATAAAGAGAAAATGGTGCTTCAAGACACTTCTAGAGTTTTATTTGGACACTGGTGGTGCCGTTACTTCTTTAAATCCATGCAGATCTTACCTCTGACATGACGGGGAGATTCATATGTGGATGTAGCCACATGGTCCTGCGGGCTTTGCCTGCCAGCCTCTGATTCAGTTTCCGTAGTAACCTCTTTACCTTCCTGTCCCTTGGATCAGCGCACTTCACCGCCTTTTTGGTGTACAATCTGTCATGATTGAAACAAGTGAGAACATGAGCGCCAGGATCTCGAAAGCTCCCTCCAAAACCTCTCTCTTTACATACGGCAAATCCTAGATCTCTTAATCTGCTACGCTTCAAGTCAGCGCGGGCCAAATTGGCTTCGTTGAAGAAACAGTTTGGGCATTGTCCACCCAGCCTGAGTGCATTCTTTTGCTCTACTTGCCTGACAATTACAGCTCTCAGTAATAAAAATCTGACCTGCTTAGACGGCAATGCCTGTAAGCTTTAATAGGGCATATTTTCCATGTCTGTGATTGCTCCAGGATGCCTGGAATACTTGCATGATGGCTCTTATGCTGCAATCCGGCCCCTCCGTCTGCCTCTCATATCTCAGGACGTCTTTGGTCCGGACTTTGCCGTGAGAGTACTGCATGCAGCACTGAACATCTCGTTGCATTTGCACACCCTTCCCTGGCATAGACAGAAATCACAAACCAATTCAACACGGAATCATACCTGGAACCCATCTTTAAGTACCTTAAACTGTGTGCATCAGCTGGCTTGCTCAACAGTTTGCAGAGGAAATTGTGTCGTAATCAAATTTGGACTCCTATTATTCCTTTTTGGAGCTTCCTGTGCCTCCCATCATGCTTTAACACACCTCATATCTTCAGACATGCGTGAAAACTCCAGCACCCGAAGCTCCTGAACCGGTCTGGCTAACATAGCATTATGCCTCTTTCCCTCCCACCCAGATCTGGTCCCAACCGCCCCGTTCCAACATCGCAATCAGATGCGAGGGAGAGTTTCACCTTACCTTCCAGGCAGCCGAAGAGGACGGCGGAGAGGAACAGCATGGAGACAGACTGCAGGAACATGGTGGAACCTCAGAGGGATTTTTTCCTCCGTGCTGCCTGCTGTCCTCTTGTGCTGTTTTTATTTCTCTCCTCTCTCCCTCCCTTCCCCTATTTTTTCTCTCACGCGCTAACACACCCACAATCTCCCTCGCTCCCCCCTTCGTGTGCTGTTTTCACAGTCGTAGCATCTCCCCTCGCTGTTGAGAATCGCACAACTCTCTTCAATTAACACGTTGAGCTGTGCAAGCGCTGGTGCGTAACATAATCGCTGTAATTTCGAGCCCGTCATCTCTGTTTGCTTGATAGCTTTGCCGGTTGTAAATTCTCAATTAAGACAACCAAATTCTTTTAATATTTAAAGAAACGACATTAAAAACAGCAGTACACAATGATATATGAGTCTGAAGTTGAATGCTGAAGAGAGGAAACGCCTTATATTAAAATGGGCAACTTTTCGCAAACTTATGATTTATTGCAGTCGAAAATCTTGGAGCTGAAGTCCTGATGTCTGACTCGCAGGAAGGTGTGTCTGAAAACATTTGAAAGAGCTAAACATCAGGAATCAATATGGATACTCATGTGCAGACATTTAGAGCCTGTCCTCATGTTGAGTTCTTGAGTCATGTGGAGAAACTGTGTTGGGACTTTATGGTTTTGGCATACCTGGGATCATTAGATTGAAAATATGCCATCTGCATGTCCAAGGTGGGTGTGCAAGGCATGCAGCAGACAACTAGTACTTTGAACTTTGAACCATTGCCCTTGAACCAGAAACCTAACTCCAGTGTTGGTTCAGATGAGCAGTCCTTGTCAGATTTGGTTTAAGTGAAAACACCAGGTTATAGATCCATAATGTTCAGATTAGGGATGCACGATAATCATCGGCCGATATGTAATACACATGTTGTCCACAGGGCCTTTCAAACTGCAGGAAGCATTTCGTAGTACCCAAACTGATTGTGGTACTACCCACTTCTTGCCGTCTTCGCACCGCAGGAACTAGGAATGATTTCAAATTTCAGGAACTCTGTTTAGAGAAACTAAATTAGCTCCTACTTCCGTGGAGTGCAAATGATATTACAATGTGATACACAATGTGAAATCACGCACCTGATGGCATTTACTGCGGATTACAGAACTGGCTTTATTGACAAAATGAACAAACATTGGCAATGAATAAAAACATAATTCTTAATTATAACTTTATAACTCGTAAGTTGATCTAATAATAAAATGTAAGTATGTATTATGCAGTTTTGCATAAAAGTATTAGAATTGAAAGATGTAATTTTAGATTTATTTTTTTTTTTACTTTTTTAACCAGTGTGTAGTTTTTCATTCCTTAAACAAGCATGTCAGAAGATGCACACATGTACATATTCCAGGATGACAATGTGATTCACTGGAAAATTGTGCTTCATGAGGAATCATTTTCGTGTACGAATTGTCCACCACAGAGGCCTGAGCTCCGCCCCATTAAAAAGTCTTTGGGATGTGACTTTACAAAGTGGTTTGACTCTCACATTGTCAAATACAAGATTTCGGCCAAAAATGAATGATGGAACAGTGCGGTGCTGTTACATAACTGTCTCAAAACAAAGCATCAAAAAATGCAAAATGTTATCAATGCTAAAGACAGTCTAACCAATTATAAGTGTGTGCAACTTTTTTAGACAGGCATTGTAAAAAGTAAATTCCAGCACATCTCAAAGACTTTCAAAGGGGTTAACATCAGGACTCAACAGTGACCAATCGTTCATAGTCTGAGCCTGATGAATCTTTGTATTGCATGGATACGTGCGCGGGTACACCTAACTTGCTTGTTTAAGAAATGAAAAGCTACACACTGCACTCAACTGCATACGTAATCAATAATGCAAATCTAAAATATTATCACAAATGAACCCCCTTTTCTCAAAAGCCTTACTATTTGCTGTGATAATGTAGAGCAAACAATGATGAACACGCAATGTGAATATTTAATACTTCAGGTGAAGGATTTGTAACCTGGAGCAATGGCAATGAACACTAACAAACGTTTAGCTCTTCATAGAACCAAGATCTCAAAGATCCCTTTGCAGTACAACGTCCTTCTGTTAGCTTGTCATTGAAGCTTATTACAAAAGACCATCTACACAAAAACAACTATGCAAAGAATCCTCCGCATGCATACTAGAGTTCTTCATCGCGGTCTTAAAATTTCTCATGTAATGACTCGCATACTTGCTCGTGTTCATCTAAAATTAATTAACTTTATGTCCTGGATCAAGACAGAAAGCCAACTTAACTAACAAAATATATTGGTTTTCAATTTTTTGGCAACGTTTTTATTTCTGCTGGATCGACAGCATCTCTCACACTGCGAGACCACCAGAAGTATCCATTCACGACAGACTGTTTTCCCCTGGGGACTTGCTTTAGATAAATCTCAGGAAAGACGCATGCTATGCTGCGATGATCGTGTGCGCTCTGCTCAGTCCCTCCTGACCTGGTGATTCATAAAAATCGTTGGATAAGTTGGCATTGAAAATCTTGTCTTTAAGCTCCGTGCCTGAAGACAAAGTCCTGGATATTTAGAGGTAAACAGTGATACCCACCTCACTCTGGATATTGAGGTAGACTGGCAGTCTGATTATGGAGTAGACTCAGATGCCACACTGCTAATAGTCCTTACATTGACCGTCTAATGTATACTGCCAAAATCACAAGCTTCGGCCAGATTTCATTCTACACAACTACCGTTTACAGATAATGGCTGTGGACTTTTATTGTTCTTCACTGGACTGACCACAAGTCTATAAGACAGTAGGGTTCCTGATGGTCATTTTAGGTTTTAAAAGTGATTCTTAAGACAGTTCTTGAAATTAATTGTTTTAGCAGTAAGAAAATACACTGTTAAGTTAAATAAGATCTGATCACAGATCCCAAATATATCGCTATCAGAAAAATAATTTTTGAAGCTTGCATGCTTTTTCTTGTTTATAGAAAAGCCATAATCAACGACAACACGTTTCCATTTTCAATCATGATCAACCAGACGAAATGGTGGGTGAAAATTAAAACAATTGTTGATTTCTGATCTTAGTGGGCAAAATAATTGAGAACCATCTTCAGACCACACTTGCTATTAATAATCAAAACTTACATGAACTGTAAACTCTCATACAATGAACACAACACTCTTTAGAAAAAGATAAAAAGAACTTTATTTAAGCACTCAACATTGTTATAAGAATCCTAGAATATTGAAAAATACAATTGGCACTTTACAACCTAGACATCCATACAATTTTAATCACACTGTTCAGGCATTACAAAATCACAACGAAAAGAAATAACACGCTCCAGCCATTTTTTCTCAGAGTTCTCAAATCTGAAATGCATCTTCAGAACTTGCAGACAGTCTTTATATTCATATTTATGCACCTTTCCCCTCAGTCCAAGGTTCCTAAACAAGAGGGACAAAGAAAGCAATAGATGAACGTAAAGAATCACATGGATCAATTACTGGTTTTAACTGTATACCAATTTAACTCGTGATTTAAGAACTTTCAGCAGAATTTAGGACAGATTGCATTCATACTGTAAACCATTATATGAACTGTATCCAGAGTACCTTTGTTATGATGGAGAATTCAGGACATTTTGTTTTGTCATTGAAATGACTTGGGAAAAAAATGTTCCAATCAACCTGAATTCACCATATAGCTTCAGTGCAGGTTACTGCTGGCCTTCCACAAAAACCAACTCTCAACAACAAAGCAGAATATCTTTATTGAAACAGCAGTGTTGTTGCCAACTGCCTTCAATTCTGAATTCCTAGAATCAAAGGTCTTCGCGGTCACATATAAATTTGACTCCATGGCAGAATATTGTTTGGTTTGACGCTAACAGTTCTTGGAAAATGAAGTTTTGAAGGGAGGAAAGAAATATAGGCCATCAGAATGATCCACAAAGCATTCTCCCACATTCTCCAGCAGGAAATAACATTCAATGAGTCCCTTACCTTCCAAAAATGCAAACTCATCTATTGCTTCAATAGCATTGTCTGCCAAATGAAAAAAAAAAGCACTAATCATTACAGCATCAATACCACTAATGTTTTTAGTTACAATTTTAGAATTTACTGTAGAACATACCCAAGTCTTTGCGTTGAAGAGTTTTTCTCTTTCCCTGTTGTGCATAAACAAGAGCATCCTTGGCGATCATTTCAACAAAAAGCTCCTGTGGGCAGAAGAACAATTAGTACCATTTTTAAAGTCATCTGGGGCCATCCATAAATGTTGTCCTTGGCCCTTGCGAATTAACAACCCTGACGGCCAGATCAAAGTTTATATATCAATAAATCTGCCCTAGTTGGAACTGAAATTCAGAATATCCAGACACTGCATCCATAAACGTGACAAGCCTAGACTTATTGTAGTAGTATTACAATGATTTTAACAAATCATCTCCTCCTCTCTCATATTATGCATATATTATTTTGTGTCATAGGAGCAGTCAAAAGTTTTCCGGCACTGTGAGAACTTTATCTGAATTTTACAGATTACAGAAAACTGTCTGTTAATGAGAAAGTCACACTTTGTAAAGCAATGATTGGCTATTAATATTTAGTCATATTACAGTTTTGCTCATGGGATAGTGTTTACTTGTGACCTGAGACACAGCGAAGTTTTACAACCAGAAACTCAGACAAACAAAGCCACAGATAGACAGATGACAGTGGCAAACAAAACTAAAAGTGAAATGACAGAGAAAGACTCGTACATCCATTTGTACAAAAACCTTTCTGTAATTGATTCTGTATTGCTGTTTTGTCATTAATATTGTGTAATTTGGCTAGCTGGTTTTGTTGAAATTGCAAAAATTTACACCAATAAAAAGTAAAAATAACAAACTATCAGTAATGTTTTCGAAGAAGAATTCAAAGAGGAATATTTGGCCTGTTGCTTCTGAGTTCACTATCAGGAAATGTACTCCATCTCCCTTTCATCCAAGGTGAACGTCTTTCTTTCTTCAGTTTGTGGTTAATAAATGTATAAAATATTGTTAGAAAATGCCAGATCACTTCGCTAAATAAGACCCTTACTCCTCAGCTGGGACAGAAACTCAATTTGGACCTTCAACCTTTTGGCCGCCATCAAAGCTAGAAGTGAACTAATCCTTTAATTCCATCTCTCCATCTCTTTCTCTCTCTCTCTCTCTCTCTCTATATATATATATATATCTGTATCTCTCTCTCTCTCTATATATATATATATACATATACATACATATACACACACACACAAGAACATTTGGTAAATTTAGAAAAACAAAAATTAACAAAATGGAATGCCTCCATATTATTGATAAGAACTATTAAATAATAAATTGATGTATCTGCCATACAGAGAGTCAGGCAGAACTTAGAGAGAGAGAGAGAGAGAGAGAGAGAGAGAGCAGAAATTGACTTTACAGATAGATAAATACTTAAAGACAAAAAGAACGAAAACGGCATCAATAAAAATGAGAAGGAATAGTCCTGATAGACCGCGAGATAGAAGAGGGGATGGGAGAGCGATGAATCCAGCACGTGTTTGTGTGTGTATCTCACCGTGGCTTTAGCTATGATGAACACAGACTCTTGACTGGCCAGACTCACATCCGGATCGGCTTTCATCAGAGCTTTGATGCGGGACAGCGGCAGCTTGGCGAGACGGTGCTGCTGCGCGGCCGCGGTGGGCCCAGCTTGCCCGTTCCCTCCGTCCTCCTCCGGCTCGGCGCTACGGGGCTCGTCCTCAGCTCCGCTGCGTTCCAACTCCGACTCCGCGGCAGCCGCAGACGCAGTCGCAGTCGCAGTCGCCGCCATTGACGCACGCGGCTCGCTGTAGAAAGTAGCGTTCCAAACCGAAAGCGGAGCGTCTAATCTTCTCCCGCCAAATCTGACTGTAAACACAAGCTCGAGGCGGACGGCGGAACAAACGTCACAACCCCACGTCATGTTCGCGGGTCAACTCATTCCATTGAGTAAAGGTCAGGTAAAGTCTATTATTAAATTAAACACTTAAAGGAATGTATGTATGATTTTTAATTGATTACAAATAACATGTTTCCTCAGTTCAGAGAAACTGATTAGTGATAAGATAACAACAGAGGAAGTAACGTTACATTCTGTAAAAACTTCACTGCATCTATTAAAATCTAGGCTACTTAAAATTATGGTAATTTAAGGATAAGTTTATTCTTAAAGTTTGTGCATAGTAGTCTTGGTTGTAAAATGCAAAAAGGAAAGGAAAGGAAAAGAAAAGAAAAGATGGAGACCATTGGAATTAATGTTTTGAAACAGAAATAAATAAAATGAAAGGGTTTCAAATTCTGTCATCATTTAACAGTTGTTGGTTCCCACTGACTTCCAAAGTATGAAGAATATGAAAATGAATTGGGACCAGGAACTGTTTGGTTATCTTTTATGTGTTCACCAGAAGAAAGACATGTATACAGTTTCGGAATAACTTAAGTTTGAGTAATTAAAAATTAGTTTACTTATTAGAGACAGATAAATAGATAGTTTTTTCATCCCAGAGTGAAATTCACAGTTTTCAGCAGTGTCTGCAAACATAGGCAATAGATCATAAAATAGGAAGGAATATAAAAAAAATAAAACAAAATTAGTTTACAAAAATTGGTCAAATAGCAAAATATCAAATATTTTTATATAAATGTATATATTTTAATACCGTTGATAGTTACAGGCTCAGGTTCACCACCATCTCTATTGTAAATAAGCCCTATAGTGGCTAAATTTCATATACTGCCCTTTATCAGATTTTTAAAAAATGCAACCTAAGAATCTGAAACACAGCACATAAACATACAATATAATTTACGATTACATACAATAACGCTACTTAAGATAATAATAGCAGTATCATACAAATACAGTTACACGTGATTATTCAGTTATATTTAAATGTTGAATAATTTGTATACTTCTTAATTAAGTCAGTGCAAATGAAAATAATTGCTGATAGACAAATGTTTTATATATCAAACCACTTTTCTGAATGAATACCTGTTTTTTTAAGCATTCTTGAGGCCCTGATACACATTTTTCCACCAACGTAGATAAAAATGACATTGAGAACAACATTTTACATGGGTTAAACACTTTAACCGCCTAGGTAAAAAGATAGTACATGAACTTCAGCACAAAAATAGGAACAAGTTATTAGACATGTTTTTTTTTTTTTAGTTTATTGTGGGCTTTTCAGCTAAATTTAAACTGTAAAACATCAGCAAAATCATTTAATGAAACAAAAGAATGATAAGGTCAATGCAAACATAGAAAAACATTGTTTTGGCCAACAGAAATGTGACAACCTGCAAATCACTGCTAGAATATCGCCATTACATGTGTAACTGAACAGGTCTTCCCTGTATCAAGTGCCGTGGTGTTCCCATCAGAATAGTATTGTTTTGCACGAGCCGGCTGTTTGCACGCAGCTTCATTGGAGTGTGTTAAAGTGGATATTATTACGTCCATCTAATTGGATTGAGCGTCGGTGATCACTGGAGGATTGAAGACTGTAGAGTGAGAGGTTGTTGTGCTGTTGTCTACGTCCATTCATACAGACACCAGCATGAAGGATCCACAGCTACCAGGTAATGTATATTTCTTCATGGAATAGAGTATAAGGAGTGTTTCGAAATTCTTGTAGAAATCTTGTAGGGCTGTGTTATATTAGATATTGTGTCAGGTTGCATAGATTATATGAATAATATATCAAAAGAATTCTAAAGATATATACAGTATATATATATTTAGAGGACAAATGAATGTGATCCTCTATTAACTGCATATTATTTAAAGTATGGATAATATATCATCATTTTGTCTTTGATCTTCAGTGTGAAGTTTTAAATCTTTAATATCAACACTTGATGCTTGCTCTTAAACAGCTGTTTGTTAAATATGATGACTGGTTTCACAGTACAGGTGTGTTTCCAATAGACACATTAAGGAAATTTGGTAATTGCTATCTGTGGCACTTATTTTTTTTGGTCAACTCTGTACATAACATTTTATCAGAAGTAGTTGATAAAAAAAGTGTCAAAAATCCTATGGGTTTCCATCTATCAGTTTTTTTTTTTTTTTTTTGCAGTTTTTGTTTCTAATATAGAAAGCAGTTCAGTGGATATTTTGTGGAAATGTATTTTTAGAAGCGTGCCGAGTCTGCAACCTGTGATGCATGGTCCTAAAGAGGCTCCTAATCCACCCGTCTTAAAGACTTTCCTATTCAGACTTACAAGCCTGATCTTGACATGTGCAGACATACTGGACATTTGAACCAAAATAGAAAGGATTGCAGTCATGGATTAGGATTATACAAGAACATCTTTGCGATGCCTGTGATATTCTGAAAGGCTGTTCCACATGTAGGCCTAATTTCGATTTGCTGGTGCATTGCAAGTCTTACACTTGGGGTATATTTTATAATGTATGTTAAATATATGGTTAAAATAATGGCAGCTGTGTTTGTGTAAAAGGTCACTGTAAAATATAATGTAACAACATTTTAGATTAGGTTTAGTTTTATATTTAAATACATAAAAAAACTACACATAATGTCAATATATCAACACTGTTAAACACATTTTGGTAGAAATGACAGTATTAAATGTAACAGTAAACTTACTGTAAATTTAAATGTATGTCATTTACTGGCAACAGAATGTTACTGTTCCATAACAACAAAAGATTTAGTTTACCTTAAACTAACACTGTAAATACAGCTGAATGAGGCATTGTTCAACTGATAGTGTTACTCAGTACAATTACCAAAACAACAGTTGAGAGATCTTAAAAAAAAAGTTTCATTTAACTTCTCTTAAGAAATGATTTCTACTGTAGAAAAAAAATAGCTCCTAAAATAACATGGAATCTTTTAATTAAAGGCAGCTTTTGGCTTTTCCTTTCTAAATTAAAACTGCAGTTTTGTAAAGAAGTGAAAATGCCATAATGGTTTCTATTTAATGTACATGACAAATAAAAATCACTAGGCCCTGATATTTGTTTGGTAAAGGTTAGTCTCCACAGACTCAGACACTTGCTCTCGTTGACCTTCCATGCTGAAGGAAAGGTTTACAGGAGCTTAACCTTTCAGAGACAGGGTCAATCTGCTTGCAAAAGTCTGGAAAACGTAATTGTCTCATTATTTATTCCTTTATAAATATGTACTTAAAAACTATGGTCTTCGAAATATGAAACGCATCTCTTATCATAGAGGACCCATAAAATTACAGTATTAATCTCAGTATTTTGACTCTTTATTTTTGTCCTATCCAAGGTACCAAAACATTAAATGTCTGGGCGAAGCGACATGGGAAAAAAGGAAAGAATGAACCAGCGGCCCAACCTGCCCAAAAGGAAGCAGAAACACGCAAGGCTCCGGCACTGACCCCTCAACAACGAGCCAAGCAGACAGCCTTCGAGAGGGTCCTGTATGACATGTCCCACCATGAGCCGGTCATCAGTGACATCATGCTGGGCCGCAGGATTGCTTTCTATGATCTCAGAGGAGAAATTGGGACTGGAAATTTCTCCCAGGTCAAACTGGGTGTTCATGCTTTAACTAAAGGTGAGACAGTCAGCGTGCTCCTCTGGCCGGACGCCCAGCACCTAATTTTCAGTTCAATATTAAGCACATGTCAGATTGTGCAAAGGACTTATAGTGTGTGTGTGTGTGTGTGTGTGTGTGTGTGCATTTGGTTTGGTGATCTGTCCCCACGGGTCATCTAGGCGTTTTGGTGTCCGATGAAGAAATGAATCTGCATTACTTGCTCACCGGTGTAGCAAGTGTTGCAATTCTACATTTCTCTAAATCTCTTTTGATAAAGAAACAAACTTATCTACAAATAGTATGGTCTGAGAGTGAGTAAATGTTCAACAAATGTTCATTTTTGGATGACCTGTGCCTTTAAAACTTGGCCTTCTTTTTCCTTCAATCATTCAGTGAACCTAAACCAAAATCACCTGCCTCTATTTTAGGCAGAATAATTCTCTCTAGTCAACAAACATCGCTTCGATCCCTGTAGTCCCTGTTTTACGTTCTAGAAACTTTACACTCAGATGTACGTCACTATATGAATTTAAGAAAAACCTGATGATGCTTGATCGTGACTTTTTACGCTTTCTGGGTTTCTGTCAGTTTGCAGCTCCTGACAGCAGGCGGCACAGTCGAACTGTGTCTGTAGATGTCAGTGACCACGAGTTGATCCCCTTCTGTAATCCAGCAGATTTACATCACCCCCTCTGTGAAGCGCTCTAATATTTCTGGTGGGTTGGTTGAGATGCCTTTCGAAAGCTGCACAGCAGGGAGGCCTCTCGAGCATTCTGCCACATGTTTTTCTAAGACCCAGACTAAGATTTGAAGAAAAAAAAAAAAGGCCGCTCGAATATTTCTCTAGCTCCCGGGCTACGTTTGAATCACACAAACATAATTGACTGTGATTTTAACACGCGTCCCTCTTTCTGTCTCACAGAGCGTGTCGCAGTAAAGATTCTGAATAAGGCTCGTCTAGACAAGAAGTCGCAGAATCTGTTCGCCTCAGAGATCATCTGCATGGAAAAACTCTCCCATCCGAACATTGTGCGTCTGTACGAGGTGCTTGAGACCAGTAAGCATTTGTACCTCGCTATGGAGTACGGCAGCGGAGGAGACCTGTTCTCTCGCATCACCAGCAGGGGACGCCTGTCAGACCTTGAAAGCAAGCTCATCTTTGCCCAGATCATCTCTGCCATCAAATACATGGTGAGAGCAGCAAGGCCTTGTCCTCACCCGACCTGACCGCAGCTCGCGTTTATTAGTGCTGCTTGTAAAGACAAGCATTGCTCACACTTAGAATTTGAACAAATCCCCCCTAATCCATATTAAAACTACATTACTCATTGTGCACATGTGCTACAAACGTGAATTATAGGTTACTTTTCTAAGAAATTGGAGTTTTCATTAAGTGGCTTGACAAATCTTATAAACATAGATATAAGATTTGGTCATTTGTTTTATTCAGATAGACTATTATGGTTAAATTGACTAGTACTGCTGTTCAGTAGCAGATTGTCTAGTTTTTGTTATCTGAACATTGTTACTTGACGTCGTACCACCTCGTAAAATCTGTGCCAATTGCTGTGAGATCGGGCTCCATTTGTTAAACGATTGCATGTTAATATTAACAGCTTTTTGTTTGAGACAAATAACTCAAACTCTTAGGATTTAGGTTTTTTATAGTTTAGATTGATCAATAGTTTTCAAATGATAATAATATTTTAGACATTTATGATCTTACAAAAGATTTCTATTTTATAAAATACTCTAAAAATGTTTCTACAGAAATATTAAGCAAACATAACTGCTTTCACCAATCAGCTGCAAATCAGCATATTAGAATGATTTGTGAAGGGTCATGTGACACTAAAGACTAATGATGGGTAATGATGCTGAAAATTCAGAGTTCATCATAAAAATAAATTACATTTTGTTAATATCATGTACAAGTCAAACATTTAGTATTGTTATAGTTTCTTATATTCTGTAATGGACGCACAATGTTTAACTTCCAGATCAAAACCCTGTATGATAAATATATAGTTAGCCTATTAATTATCAGCAAAATTAATTGGAGTACATTTAAAATATTACATTTAAAGGTCAATGTATAGTTTTTCCCAATTTTCCATTTTATATATTTATTTATTTATTTTTTACAGTAGTCAACATTCGAAGTGGACCAAAGTTGTCCTAAAATCCAAAATAATACCTATTTTTGTCTTTTTGTCTTAGGACAACTTTGATGAAAGATTTTGATCCACTTCAAATGTTGACTACTGTATGTATAAATATGTAGGGTGCAATTTGTAGGGGGGATGGGGGGACCAGTTTTAAATCAAATGATTTGCGATACATGATCCGATTGGAGCATTTCGAATAATTTTTTTGCGACGCAATGGTTTAACTGACTAAAAAGATGGATTTATCATGAGATCATTTATCATTTATCAAAATAAAAGTACCCCCCTCTGCTTTTTTGACAAATCGCATACAGGCGAGATATATATATATAGAACCTGGAGCACATAAGCAGTCAGTAGCACAGGTATATTTGTAGCAATAGCTAATTGTATTGCTCATAATAATTTTTTTTTTTTTTTACGTAAAGGTCATTTTCCATGTGAATAAATTTCCAACCATAACTATATCAAAATTAATTTAAGTAGTATGCATTGCTGAGTACTTAATGTGGACAACTTTAAAAGTGATTTTCTCAATTATTTATTGATTTTTTTTTTGCAACCTCAATTTTTCCGATTTTCAAATAGTATCTCATATCCTAACAAGCCATACATCAATGGAAAGCTTATTTATTTATGATTTAGTCTAATGGATCTTTATAATTCACTGTTTGTTTTTCAGCATGAAAACAACATCGTCCATCGTGACCTGAAAGCAGAAAATATCTTTTACACCACATGCTACTGCATCAAAGTGGGTGACTTTGGTTTCAGTGTTGTCAGTGAGCCGACCGAAACGCTGAATACGTTTTGCGGCTCCCCGCCGTATGCAGCCCCTGAGCTGTTCAGAGACAAAAGCTACGTGGGCCGTTATGTGGACATCTGGGCGCTGGGCATCCTACTTTACTTTATGGTCACTGCAACCATGCCTTTCTACGCCGACAACTTAGGCCGCCTGAAACGCTGCATCCTGCAGGGAGCGTACAGCATCCCTCCCTACGTCCCTGAATCCTGCCAGTTGGCAATTAAAGGCATGCTGAGACCCGTGCCTGTGGACAGGACCACTGTGTCTCAGCTGATGATATGCTCCTGGCTGAGCGGCATCGATTACCCCAAACCCTATCCTGCTTTCAGCGCGACGCCCATTTTCCTGGGTGACCCTGCGAAGTGTCTGTGTGTGGAGGAACAGGAAGTGAAGTCAGCCCTGAGCGAGCTGGGCATCAGTGGCACGCACCTGCAGAAAAACACCTGTACTGACTGTCGCAGCCCAATAACAGGGATTTATCGTATCCTGCTGCACCGCATCCAGAAGAGGAGAACCGTTGAAGCCGTAGGATATTCCGCCCTGTACCCGGAAGATTTTGGTACTACAAAATACTGGGCCAACAATGCAACTGCTAAGCACAATCCTTCAGCAGTGTGTAACGTCTTGTAAAGACAGATAATGTGTTTGATGCCACGCCTCAGGAAGAAAAATGCTTTTTGTGATTGATTACTAATCACAGCACACCAGAATCAATTACCAAGAACAGTCTTTTACATTTTTTTGTAAAATCTGTTGATTTGGTGCTTATCTGCTGCTAAATCTAGTACTGTAAGTGATTTAATGATAACGCAACAGTAGTGTAGCTCACTCGCTGAAATGAATCTTTTCTCTTTTAAGAGATTCAGAAAGATGCAATGAAACAAGTGTAGCATGATTCCCAAAATTACTCTTATAAGATGGTTCCTTTTAATGACTCAAGAACCTACATTGCATCAAATGTAGCTCTATTCCCAAAATAATAATTTTTTTAAAATTGTTTTTTTAACTAATCTAAATACAGCGCAACAAGTGTAGCCCGATTCCAAAATTAATCACTAGTCGGTTCTTTTAAACGAATCTAAATACAGCGCAATGAGTGTAGCCCGATTCCAAAATGAATCACTCTGACGAATCGGTTCTTTTAAAATGAACCAAAATTCAATGAGTGTAGCCCGATTCAAAAAACGAATCACTCTTATGAGTCGGTTCATTTAAACGAATCTATATACAGCACAATGAGTCTAGCCCGATTCAAAAAATGAATCACTCTTATGAGTCAGTTCTTTTGAAACCAATCAATATACAGCACAATGAGTGTGGCCCGATTCCAAAATGAATCACTCTTGTGAATCGGTTCTTTTTATATTAACCAAAATACAGCACAATGAGTGTAGCCCGATTAAAAAAAATGAATCACTCTTATGAGTCGGTTCTTTTAAACGAATCTATATACAGCACAATGAGTGTAGCCCGATTCCAAAATGAATCACTCTTATGAGTCGGTTCTTTTAAACGAATCTATATACAGCACAATGAGTGTGGTCCGATTCCAAAATGAATCACTCTTATGAATCGGTTCTTTTAAACGAATCTATATACAGCACAATGAGTGTGGTCCGATTCCAAAATGAATCACTCTTATGAATCGGTTCTTTTAAACGAATCTATATACAGCACAATGAGTGTGGCCAATTCCCGAAATGGCTCTAACAAGCCATACTAGCTTAATTAAAAACTCATTAAAAACCTAAAGCACAACAAGTGACTTTTAATTCTCTAATGAGTCAGTTCTTTTAGTGAATCAGAAACATACAGTGCATCAAGTAGCCTGATTCTCAAAACGAACAAATTTGTAACATTTTTAAGTAATTATAACTGAAAAATATGCTCAAATTATTCAAAATGAATCAGTTGAATTTCACTGCTTTTATTCAGTTTTACAAAACCTGCAGGGTCCGCTGGTCCACTTCTACAAAAGCTTACATTTAAAATACTGCTGTAGTATTCAGTAGAACTTCTGTACTTCATTTTGCATACCGCTTTGTTTTATTTTTGTTTTCAACGAAGGTCTCAGACTTTTAGACCTCGCTGAGAAATGTTGATACAGCTGCTTTTTATTTAACTGCCTGTATATTAGCCGATATAGCAGCACAAATTGCATGCACACTTGGATCAATCACACATATGTAATTCTAATGGAGGATGTTGTTATTTTACAGTTGATCCCTAAGTGGTCATTTACTGTTGCCAAGTTGAATATGAAGATATGGCCAATACTTAACGGTTAGGAAAACATTTGATACATTGTTGTATCACTGAACGCATGAATGTTTGAGATGTTGTTTATTTGATATAGGCCTAGTCTGAGCCACGGCTTTTGGCCAAGTGTCATATGCAGTAAATATTTGCAATAAACTGGTTACTGGCTGCTCTGGCCTCGTGTAACAAAGTTCACATGTATTTTTACAAAAGCTTGACAGATTTGATGGACTCCACTGCCATCTGTTTCTATTAAAATAGCCGAATTGCTTGGCAATCGTTTGCTGACCCCAGCAGGGTTTACATTAAAGTTTGACGCAAAGGATTAAACGCTAATCAGGTGGTAATCCAAATTAGCGTGGTGCTTGTGGTATCAGTGATTATTTCATATTCTATAGAACTTATCATCTTTATAAACAAGCCATGGCACATTCATATTTGGAATGGAGGAGATCTGCCAAGGCGCTGTTTTTACAGGCATGATAATGTTTGGTGCCTTCGACTTTATAAATCTTATTTAGAAATACCTTTAATGTTACTAAGACTTATTTTACTCTGTGATTGATTATCAATTTACAATAAAGCGCTGCATGTGATTCGTGCTACTTCGTAAAATTTCGTACAACCTCGCTTGTACGGTTGTGGATGATTTGTCTACACCCCAGTGACGGGTAGGTTTAGGGGCGGAGGTAGGTGAAGGTCATTCGTACAAATTCATATGAAAAATCATATGAATTCATACGAGTGAGGTCGTAACACCTCGTAAAATCTGTGCGAATTGCTGTGAGATTGGGCTCGATTTGTTACATGATTGCATGTTAATATTTTTGAGACAAATATATTGTACTTTGTTAATATGATACGTAACATTTCGTATAACGTTATGTCACGCCAATTTCAGATGCTATATGAAAATACATTGTACTATATTTTTGTATTTGGCATGAAATGTATCCTGGATTTTTGAAGTTTCTAAGCTTCAATAAAAGTATATACAGTACATCGCTTGTTTGCATCTCTATAATGCAGGAAAACAGGTGTGTCATGAAAATAAATGTGCTTCAGAAACGTACTGTGGTTAAAAAAAAGCATCTCGTTGAGCAACATCTCATCAAAAGTCATGTATTTTCTTATGTTACCCAATACATTTTGTTCTGTAATGGATTGGGAAAGCACACAAAACACATCAGTCTGTCCACTAATCTAAATAACCAATTAAAGCAGTTTATTTTTAACTGGATCCTCTTAATTACTCGATATCCAATGCAAACAAGTGTGGGGCTGGATTATCCGTCTTAAGCCAACCGATATATCGTCCCAGTCAACCACAAAAACACAGACTTACTGTTCCTGATTATTGCTAAGCACGTAAAGTTTAGACTATCTTATCATGAACATTTTCCACATAACAGCCTATATTCACAGCAACTGGACCCTTGAGTAAACATCCTTTCAAATCCTTCTTGGACGTGCAAAGCATGCAAGAGATTTACTGTCTCTGGAACAAACTGTCTCTTTTTCTCTCTTTGTGAATTCATTTGGCCTCGATTTCACAACGCTTTTGCACTTCCTGCGTGCTACTAGTTTGTGCTTGCAGTGTTTATGGTTATTTCAAAGTGATTGGCAGTTTGCTGGCTGATATGGATTTCGCAATCCTCTCTTGGACGCTCAGACTTGTTCCCACCTGCTTTGGCACCAAAAAGTGCAATCGATGACGAGTGAAGATGAGAAAGGATCGCTCATGCGCTTTGATATCTGCCACCTACCATATATTTCACAATATTAACAGGTAGTATTGTTTATCTTTTGTTTTGCATTTAGATATATCCTTAGATCTTTATCCCTAAATCGTAGGATGTGTCAAATATAAAATAAATATGTAAAATAGGATTGAATTGGTTGTGCTCACATTCAAAGACAATACAGTTCCACCACCTCTATCTTTCTCTCTTTGAGTAAACGATAGACCATACATAAATGAAATAAAATTGTAATAAAATGAATACAGATAAATATTTATAAATTTGGGCCTCAAATGTATTAATTAATGATACTGAGGAAAGTAAAAAAAAAACTGGCTTGACAAATATTAATCCATAATATTAGATTTCTTATCATAATATACTTTATGTATTATTATTCCTCCAGCCATTTTCATTAACTTCACCACAAGTTCTTAAATGCAAACTTTAGAGATTTAGTACACAGCAAACACCCGTTTAGCCCCATGGAAAGGCTTGGAGGGGTCGGGACAGTTTTTAATATAACTCGGATTGGATTCTTCTGAAATAAGGAAGTCACATAGACCTAGGATGCTTTAAAGATGAGCAAAAGACAAGCTAATTTTTATTTTTGGGTGACGTAACCCTTTAATTGTTTTAAATGTGCACTTGTAATGTACTTATCATTTTTACAGTAACAATTACTTGCAGATAGTTTAATATTTATTAAATAAACGTCCGCTTAAGCTTACTTCGATGTAAATTTTCCTAATGCTCTTTTTAAAGGATGCTAAAGTGTACAGTCTTAGATCATAGATCAGTGAACAATCTTGCTCTTTGCACTTCTGGGTGTATGCATTGCATTTCATTGTCTCCTGTACTCAATGAAATCCGATCAAGTCACTGCTTTGACTGTGGATTATTCTCAGCGCAGCAGTTTCTTAACAAATATCTCAGCGCATTTATCTCAGTCCGTCAAATATTGAGTCTTAAGTTCAGTTTATAAATCAGAGATTGTTTATTATATAGTTAGTCATTTGGATGACATAGTCTGCGAAATGTGAGAATATAATTACTTACACAAATGTAATTTTCCATTTGAGAAGTGGTCATTTTAAAGGTTTCCTCCCTTGTGTGAACATCATGAGCAAGTTATAAATGAATTCAGATATCAGACTTTAAAAAGTGAAAGGATACTGTAGGTTTGAGTGATTACAGGTCCTGTTGTTATCGGGAATCGCAGACAAGCTAAGAGCATGTGAAATAGTCCATGCTACTGGCTGAAGCTAATTATTCATTTCCCAGCACTTGTAACATTTCTCATGGCTACTGGCCAACATAACCATCTTTATTGTCTTAGTCATGAATGCTCCAATGACAAGTTTGGAGTTGTTGGGGGAACTAGCATACGCTGATGACACATTGTCCTTAAAATGTACAGCGACCTTGAATATGAGTGTGAGAAAGGTAACGCTACGTTGCAATATTTGCAGTTTAGCCGCTTAGTCACAGAATCATGTCATATATTTTTCCAATAATAACACTTTTGTGTATTTACAGTATGTTACAATGGCTGAAGTCTGATGAAAGATGTCCTCCGTACTTTTGGTGTGGATGGAAATGCAAAAGGCTGTCACATTATAATAACACATTGCAATAACACATTATTTGCAAGATGTGCTAATTAATCCATCTAAACTAATTACTACCAAATGACCTCCCAAAAGATAGTTACTTAAATTGTTGTGTTTGATAAAAAAAAAAAAAAAAAAAAAAAGGCATTCCATAAAGTAGCTCTAGAAGAAAATATTTTGATTAAACATTGAATAAATAATGAAATGGGTATTAGTGTTTTAACTAGGGGTGGGCATAGATTTTTTTTATTTTATTTAGATTAATGTAGATTAAAATGGCTCATTTGAAGGCATTCAGAATATGTGTGCTACCTAAATAATGACTGAAAGTAAAGCCCTTTTCGGACGGGACTACAGTAGTTTTACAGGGGGTCGTTAGAGAAAGTTTTGTTTCACAGACGTAATTGGTGATTTTAATCCCATCCGAATCTGCCATGTCTGTGTTTTTCTCTCACAACCTCTGTGATAATTCTAGAGTCCGAATCCCATGTCTGTGATATTATTTTTTACAACACGTTTCCATGTGTTTAGGCCAATGTGATATGCCGTAGATCCTCTTTCCGCACGCATGTTTAATATATTTTGATATATAAAATAAATAAATAAATACAAATAAAGAGCCAGATCACATAAACTGTTAAGACTGGCTATTGTAATATCAGTTTCAGGTAAGATTACTCTGCACCCGGTTACATATTTTAGTTTTAATTATCAAAATTAAACGTGTTTACTACAAATAAAAATCATAATAGTTAAACAAAAGTAACCACACATTAACATAGTCACCATGGTATTTGTGATTATACTAATTGTAATCAACCTGAATGACTATAGCAATGCACGCATACAGAGCGTGTGATCTCTGTGATGCTCAGATCTACAAAACAGACCCTCTCTCTTCTGTAATAAACACTAAGGTGTTAGTCCCGTCTGAAATGGTACATGAAAACCACGGACGACAGGTGATAAGAATCGAAGCTCACACATACAGTAGTTTAGAAAGCTAGTCCCGTCCAAATAGAGCTACAGTGCAATTCTGCTAGGTATATATAACAACTTTTTTTTTTTTCGCGCAATAAGAATCTCATGTTAACGCAGCACGTTAACGCCAATAACGGCCCACCACTATTATATACAGAATCAAAGTCATGTGGTATGACCAACATGTAAAAAACAACACGAAATAGTAAATAATATTATCTGAGGAATCCTGCAGACCCTCAAACCTGTGACTCATTCATTCTTGTAAAATATTAGTTTATTTCACTTAAAAAAAGCAAAAATGTCATGTGGTGCAACTTCCCAAAAACATTACATATTTATGATATATTAATCCATACTATTTGTAATATCTATCTATTTTAATTCACATGCATTTAAAGTAAAATATTGTTACTTTTTCTATACATTGAATCTTTTGATCGTTTTAAATCAAAATAACACAAACTACCAAAGTAAAATGGGTTGTGAATGGCTTTTCTTGTTAACATTTATGTATTAAAGTCAGCTGTTGTTATTGATAACATGACTCCGCCTTGAACAAACCTGGATTGATCACAGCTGAACCGTGCAGCCGTTTTTCTTGCGCGAAAAGGCCAAATTTGAAAATGGCAGCACAAGTGCTTAAAACACTGATGCCTTTATCATTCGCAGTCTCCTTTTTGATTTGACGGCCGAGCTTAAATGTTATTGTGCCTCATTTGGGGATGCATTTAAATGCAAGAATTGCCCAGGCAAAATGTTGACTGATTATTAGCATGCCGCTAAATCTATGTGTGCTCTACTGTCAGAGCAGCCACACAATGGCTACAGAGGGGAGCATCTGTCTGTAACGAGAGGCCACGTGAGCGTAATTTCACCAGTGGGCCGCTTTTGTGTGCGTGGATGAAGCCGGTGCCGTGGCGAGAGAGAGAGAGAGAGCGAGAGAGAGAGAGTGCCGTGTCGGCAGGTGCATGCCACCAAATTACCGCCTGCAATTTGCATTTCCCTTCGCTAAGAAGCATGCCATTATCATATCAAAGGGAACTCACAGCAACGTCTAGTTTGTAGAGATGTGGCACTGCTTCAATTTGAGCAATTAATGCAGGATGAAGACACTTGTCATGCGTCCCAGAGTCCCGCTGCATCCATCTGCATTGTTCCCGACTGTGGAAGACGAGGCATTCTCTGAGGATACACGCACACACTCACACACCTTCGTGCACATGGTGTAGTCTTTTACTCAACTAGGCATCAGAAACAAATGCATTTGCATGATCTTTACCCAGACCCCTCTTCTCCACTCCGAGGCCTTGATATCTTTATACGTGAGCGTCTTCCGTTGGTCTTTATTTCATGAATAATGAAGCCGTTGAGTATTGCATTAATGGCCTCGCGTGGTCTAAAACATCACTAAGTGCATTCAGCATTGTATGAGCCTAATGAAGATATATTAGGACTAATTCTTCTTTGATGCATCGGGGATAACATGTTCATGTTGTCATCCATCATTAAACGGCGACTGTCCTTCATTTGTTTTGCTGCCGATTTATTTGCCGTTAAATTCCAAGTATGCCTCAATCAGGCCTATTATTGCACACCTTCTACCGTTAAGACACAGTCCGTCATTTAGCTTTTGACGAAAATCTCGTTTGTCCCCGCGTCCTCCTCCCAGCTCTCGGCACTCTACATTTTCTTTGGGGTCTAGCACTTACAAGATGGTATTAGTCACAGCTGTTCACTGTGATTTCCATTCCTTCTCTGGCGCAGGAGGGCTTGCCAAGTGTCTTCGAGAGCCTCTTCCCATTCATCCGAACCTCCTGTCGGATCGCTGCCTTATTTCTATGACAGTCAGCTGTTCCTAACCAGCACTAAATTGAATTTGATGGAGCCGGGGTTTTTTTGGATTCCCTTCCAAAGCTGCCTGAACGGGATAATAATTCTCGATAATGCATTGGACCAGGATGTGACATATTAAGTATAGGCGTGCAATGGTGATTAAGGGTTACTGAGGCAGAAAGAATTGTGGGAAATCCAACAGACGCTTTTATTTGCAGTCTAACAAATTTATTTAGGGTTTTATGGTGTCACAACAAATATACCTTGAGCTAATGGACCATCTCTGCTCCCGTTTGCCTGGTCATCTTCCACCATCTGAAGGCAACGGGATTGGCCCTAAACAAGCTGTAAGATGACTGGAAGAATGGTTTATTTGTCGCTCCGTGGGTCTCCGTGATTGCTTGTCACAAATGGCATTTTCTGAACTTAACCACGCGTGCAGCCCCCCAACTTTTCCATACGATTCCCGTCTTCTCCCTGGTCTTATCTTCCTCGCTGACGCTCTCCTTCCTTCTTTTCCTGTGGGTTCACAACGATCCTTGATGTTTGTGACAGACCACGATAGGTGGAAACCCTTATCGCCGCGGGGTTCGGAGGCCTTGCTAAATTGAAAATTGCAAATGAAATCCGTGGGGTTTAAATTCATCAGCTATTATGCCAGATGACCTTTGGCAGCTGCTGATAAAAATGAACGAATGTTAGCTGTGATCCAATTTTTGACACTATCCACTCCTTTGACTTCATTCACAGTCAGACAGCCGACTCACAGGAAGTGAAAATGATAGGGTTTCAAGAGCGCACCATTGTGTTGCAGATTAAGATTTTTTCTTCCTATTTGCTGGGGTCGGCCTTGTGCTACGCCCGTCTGGTATTCCGCCATTGTCCAATCAGTTTCAATATCTGCTCCGGAGGACATGTTAGTCTCCCTCCTCAGATAAACACTTACAGAGGGGAATGTTGGACTTAATAGTTTTTGCCTCAGAGGTGATGGCGGTCACTGTGTAGCGGGATCGAATGGCACATGTTCGCTTAATCGGACGGTCTTATGGCATGTGGAAGTCTCTTCTCCTCTGAATCTGGGATGTTCTTTCTCCTTTCAACATGTCATCTCTCGGCTATTAATTTTCCACGGGTTTGACAGAAACCGTGTTACTAGGATGTATCGCAAATAAATCCCAGCTACAGAAGGATGACTTCACTATTTCGATAGAATAGAAAAGAATACAGTATGAAGAAAAACATAATAGAGGACAGCAGAATAGAATAGAATAGAATGCAGCAAATCAGACTAGTGGAACTGAAAAGAATAATACACTTCAAAATATTAAGATCAGCATACACAACAGAATAATACATAGTAGAATGTATAATTCATAGCAGACTAGAATAAAGCACCACAAAACAGAATACAATAAAATAGAAATAGAAAAAGGACTTTACAATTAGAATGGAATATAGAATTATTAAACATAACTAAATAGAATAGCAGAAAACACAGCAGAACATAAAAACTGCATATCAGAAAAGAAAACACAGAATAGACCAGAAATTAAAGATTAAAATAGAATGTAAATTAAAAATAATAATAATAACAATAATACAATAAAGAGCATAATAGATCAGCATAGTAAATGCATGTTTGAAAGTTATAAAACAATGCATAGCGTAATAGAATAAAGCACAGCAAAATAGAACATAATAGAATAGAAATTAGCACTGTAGAATAAAACAAAAAGAGAATTCATGCACTGTTGAAAAATAAAGCGTACAATAAAAGCATACAAAAAAAATCACAACCGAAGAAAACTGAGATTGAATAAAAGAATACAGTGGAGAATACAATAGATCACAATAGACTCAATGCAAAGCAACAAAATAGAACACAATAGAACAGACTTTAACCTAGAAGAACAAAAGAGAATATAATGGAACAGTATCAAAAAAGAATAGAGTGTAGAGTTTTAATACAATAAATATACTATTATAGAATTAAACAGCATGCTATAATAGAATACAACAAAACAGATAAATCATAATAGAAATACGCATAAGCTAAAAATAATAAAAGAAAGTACAATAGAGCGTGACAAAAGAGATTATAATGGAAGTAAACACAATAGAATAGCTGAACTTGCTTTGTAAGTCTATATTTTGACAACAGAATTGAAAATAAGATAAAATGTAAAGTTTTTGCATCTGTTGCTATATTGTTGTTATAATGGACATAATTGAATAGTTTTGTGATTACATTTAATAACGTTTCAAAAGTTTCTAATGACTATGTTCATTTATCATTTGTTGAACTGCAGTCAGAAGAGACTTGTGTCGTTTGCCCTGTAGCCTACATATCCATTATCATTTGTGAGGATAATGTATAATGTATTAAATACAGTATTTCCTCATCTGGTTATCTGATATAGGGATGGTTAATACCTCTATCCGTGCCGTTACCATCCCTGAAAGCCGTGATAAAAAGCCTCCATCCTTTCAGGACAGATAGAGTAGCCGTCAGCAGGTCAGGTTTGACCTCAAGAGTAAACACAGATCCATGAGAGACGGTCCCAGGACGACACTGTGTGATGTGATTAAATGTGTCATGTGTAATTGTAGCACGGTGAGAAGCGCTCGCAGGAAAGGTGCAGATGGGATTTGGAAGAAGGACAATGCTAGGTCCCTGTAGGGCCCGCAGGGGTTTGGCAGTGGATCTTCCACACACACACACACAGATCTGTGTCACCAAACCAGAGGAGACACTGAGCTTGTTACATAAAATATATTTGGTAACAAGCAAATGGACTGGAATAGTCTTTGCGTTTCTTTCTGACGTGAGCCTAGTCCTGTTTCGGAAGACACCGGGGCTAGTTGTCACACTTTTTACTCCAGTGAACACAGATTTTTGCAATACGCAATCCGATAAACCGCTAAATTCAAGTAAAGCATCTTTTTGGGAATGTTTGCGAGTTGTATCCGCCGTGGCACGTCTCCCGGAGCGCACCTGTCACAGGTGCTGCTCATTAATCAGTTATTACACAGGTTATTCGGCGGCTGACAAGTTGCAATTTCCCCTTGATTTTCGGACGTTTGTCAGGTGGGAATTACGGCGAGGCGCACGTGACAAAACACATCGTCCCCCACCCCTCGTGCCTCTTGGCTTCTCCCGCTATCTGCTCTCTCTCCCTCTCCAGTTTTTCCACAAACAATATCTGGGACTCAGAAGTAATAAGGCGGAATGTATAATTAATTACCCAGCTTGCTCTAATTAGGGCTGAATAAGTTGTGTCCCTCTCATCATCACAAATGTGGTGATGGGTAATACCAGTTTATGCTATATTAACTGCAAATATGCAATCCTTCTGAGAGCACTTTCCTTGATGAATTTGATGAATGTGACAATAATTAGCAGAGACAGATGAGAGCTAAATTACTACTGACAATGTAATGCTATCCTGCTTGAGGGCTTGGGAACATGGCAGAGACCAGGGCCCGTTTCTAATTAATAGTCTTTCTGCCAGCGAGGAGAAAAAAAAAAAAAAAAGAATGGTAATTGTTTTCGTCAAAGGCTGTAGGGAGCTATCAGGGTAATAAAGTTAATTAGCAGAACAAACAACCGTTCACCGCCTTACCAGAGTGGAAAAAGTGTAATTCAGACTGTGGCAAAGATATGAGATTAGATGATAGCCAAAGGAAATTCAACACTGGAGAAAAAAACAGGGAAATGAAATCAATTATTCGACGCCTTTTCTTTTGTTATTCACGTGCGGGAAGTGCGTTATTTCGCGCTTTGTCCTTGTTTCCCGCGCGTGTCTCGTTTGAAAGATTCTTTAATGTTTATCCGTTCCTCGAGAGCGCGGGCGGGTTTCTTTTGGCGGTTCTGGGTGGCTGCGTCCAGAATTTCCGAGCGCAATCAACTCTATAATCATCCGAAACGGCTACAATACCGAAGCTGTGGAACTGAATTAGAAAACCTGGATGACAATAATTCGAAAACTTGGCGGAACTGAGACAATCTGACATTTTTGATGCTCCCGGGCAGCTCCGGTAATGAAACGGTGTACTCTGCCAACCTTCAATTTATTAGTGTGTCAGAAAAGCAGTGCCTGCTTTGACATAAAAACCTGACGTCGCGGTCTGAATGAAGTAAACTCACCTCGGCGGTCTGCTAACGCTGTTACGTGTCATGTTTCTATCCTCACGCGCTCTGCAGGAAGATGTTTGTACACAAGGTGGTGGTAGTTACGCTTATTTTATGGGATTGAGGGCCGTGAATACATCTAATTAAAATCAAATGAAATGGGTTTGTTTTTCCCTCTGGCAGCCACGTGTAAGTGAATGACAGTCAGTCACACCCCTGTCAGATTTTCAGTGGGAGGAAGCAGCACAGGGTTAGACGAATCATTATATTGATCTCATTTGTATTCACAAGATATTCCTATGTAAAGTTGGATAGACTCGGAAATGTACTCTGAAAGCATGTATGTGCGCACACACGCATATATATATAAATACATCACATCTTCAGTGTCACGTGATCCTTCAGAAATCATTCTAATATGCCGATTTGCTGAACAGAAAGTTTAAAAAAAAATGTTTCTTTGAAATAGAAATCCTTCTGTAACATTAACATGTCTTTACTGTCAATTTTGATGAATGCAATGCATCCTTAATAAATATATATATATTTATTTTTAAATAAAACGTGCAATTTATATTAATATTTACGCTCACTATTTGTTTTTAGATTCACAAATGCTTAGTATAATAAATACAAATACAAAGACAAGATAAAATATATTATTTTTGTATTGATACGTGTATAATATTTTTAGATTCTTATTATTATGCTGGAAAAAAATGCTACTTTCTTTATAAAATAAAATAAAATATAAATAAATAAATAAAAAATGTTTATAGTATGTAAAGAAAAGGAAGAAAAATGACAAAAAGCATTGTATAATCTAAGTGGTTTTAGAATATATATTACATACACTTATACACACAAACACACTAGTAATACATGAATAGCTTGTTTGGTGTTGACTTAGGAAAATGCCAGGCCTGTTTAAAAGTAAACACTGAAAAGTAAACCGAACATGTGTCGGAATAATCTGAAATGAGATTTGAAAAACCCCAAAGAGATTCTTTTTTTTTTGGATTTCCAATAAATGATCTCTTCAGATTATCCGCATATATAAATGTGTTAAGAGCACCTGCTAGATGAACCCGGAGTGGCTCTGCGCGCCGCTGGCTGATAAAGACGGCCTATTTCATTGCCAGGCGTTGTTTTGTCCTGATGTGCTGTTAGCCGGCTCTCACCTGGGACCGGTGATAGCTTATCAAAGCCTGAGCAGTTCCTTTCCAGCTCCGCCAGATAATAGAGGCTTTCAGCGCTGTTGAGTGGCAGTGGGGGGAACCATGGGAACCAGCGGTCAGCTGACAGCTAGATGGACAGCTTGACTGCTTTTGCAGCATCATGGGAAATAGCTGTCACCTGGGTTGCCATTGCCCGCAGAGATAACCTTCATTGTGACAGCAAATACAAAGATTGTGTTTGTCTTGGGTTTAGTGGAAGCCCTTGACTGGGAAGCTAATGCAATAGATCTTTCATTAGGGATGATCAATGCTTTCATTGATTATTGAGCCTTATTTGACACGGAAGCAAAAGAGCAACAGCATCTCTGCAAATCGGCATGATTGGTGACTTAGCATGCTAGGTGTGAGTTTAGCTGTGCTTTTGCAGGAGTGTGTTTTCCAGAAAGAAGAAGAAGAAAAAGACTTTGTCTTGACGTCCATCATTCTGTACGGCACTCTGGTCACACAACAGTGGTTGTGTTTAGTCGTGCCTCATAAATAAATTGAAAGTAAAATGATTAGGTTATAAATATATTTTATCAGGTTATAAAATGAAAGTTGTGTTACTTAAAGCTAAAACACACCAGACAACAACATCATAATATGAAGCACAAGCAGCAGCATTTTCTTTGCTATACAAGATTTAATATATAATTTTTGTTATAATAATACTGTTTTAATTAATTAATTAATTTATTTATCATAGCTTTTAGTGAGTTGTTTTTATTATTAATTTATTATTTTATAATTCAGTTCCAGCTTAGTTATTTGTCACGGAGGCGCGCAGTGGAGCTCGCGCTCTCGCTCCCTCGGCGAGCTAGGCACGGAAAGGCAGGACACGGAGGC
>JAUMHG010000051.1:17140229-17151800 GCA_032359395.1 Enteromius anoplus | reverse complement strand
GTCATTATACATTACCATCACTCTGTTCTTCTATTTGATAATGTTCAGTGCTTTGCTACTATCTGTATTGTTAAAAGAGCTATATAAATAAAAGTGACTTGACATATGTTTTAATTATCAAAATTAAACATGTTTACTACAAATAAAAATCATAATAGTTGAACTAAAGAAACCACACATTGAAATTGTTTTTTCTGTACTAGCCATTTAGCTTCATCATGGTATTTGTGATTATACTAATTGTAATCAATCTGAATGACTACAGCAATGCATGCTTATATAGAGAGTGATCTCTGTGACGCCCAGATGTACAAAACACACCCTCTCACCTCTGTAATAAACACAGTGGTGTTAGTCCCGTCTGAAATGGTACATGAAAATCACGGACGACAGATGATAAGAATCAAAGCTCACACGTAGTTTAGAAAACTAGTCCAGTCCGAATAGAGCTACAGTGCGATTCGGCTAGGTATACATCCTCACTAAAATATGAAGGGGAAAGTCATAATAGCTTAGTAGAATAGACCCAGCTCCCAACACAACTTTATGAATAGATTAACGTTGATATTTTTTTAATCGTTAATGAGTGACTCTTTCATTCAACCAATTCTATCAAATAGCTGATTCATTTAAGAATAAATTAACAACAATAAAATTGAACAACTTTAAAGGAAAATGCCACTGTTTTTCCATATTCTTTTATGTTCTCAGACGAGTTGATACATATCTTTCCCATCTCTGTGCGTGCACTAAATTGCTACTACCATTGCGTTAGCATTTAGCTTAGCTCCATTGATTCTTTAGGAGCCAAACGGGGATCCAAACAGTGGATCCAAATACATTTACATTTACATTTATTCATTTAGCAGACGCTTTTATCCAAAGCGACTTACAGGTGGGGACCAAATAGGATCCAGGTTTTCCCTGCTTAAAGACGGCTAAATGGCTAGTTACATGACTAAGTATGGTGACTCGAGATAAAATGTGGCAAATATTTTAAGCGGATAATAAGGATAAGTATAATGTATGTCAGAAGAGCACTTTAACCTTGGCGCAGTAATATCATCACTCCTGAAAACTCTTCCTCTCACTTTCGTCAATACAACCCACGAGTGATGATATCAAGATCCTGCCTGCCTGTCTCTTGTTTAGTTGATTGTCTTCAGCTGTTCCTTGTGTGCTTTCCTCCCTATTTATTGTGCCCCTTGCCCAATTGTCCTTTGCTGGTTTGTCTTGTCACCCACTTTTCTTGTCGTCTTGTCTTACACTCTCTTGACGTTCACTCTTGGTTTTTGTCATTGTCAGGTCACTGTCTTTCTGTCTTTCTGTCTGTCAGTGTTAGTCTGGTAAGTCTTTCACAATATGCCCTTGTCCTGTCTATTCCTTTGTAGGTTAAAGGTGCTCTATGCGATGTTGCAGGATTTTAGCTCAATTTCATTTTTATCTCAAACCGTATGCATCACCCATTGATCATCTTGCTGTATGCTCTCTGAATACCTTGGGAAAAAACCCGGTCTCGAAAGACAACACAGAGGCTGTAATACCTAAAGAAACACTTTGGGCACTACAACAAAAACAAACTTCGGCAAAACAATCGGCAAGGAGAGGTGGTGTTTAATGTTTTGTCTTGCTCCTTCTTTTTCTTTTAGTTTGAATTTGCTTTCTTTTTATTTCTTTAAGTTCTCCTTTATTATTTTATTCCCTTGCCTGCTTTTTGTGTATATCTCTGTTTCTGTGGAGCCTTGTCCTGTCTTGTCTTTTGTTCCTAGAGTTCCTGTCCTGTTCCCCGCCATTGGTTCTCCTGGCCTGGTGTTGGCGCAGCCATCCTTAAAAGAGCTAGGAAGTTATCATGATGGATGATAAAACTCACACTCACAAACAAACTTCGTTTTGCCTGCGTGCACACGCTGAGTATGAGCTATTTATTAATTGCACACCGGTGTATCACCACACCGACTTCCAAAAACTAGGTCACAGGGTCAATTGAGAACATATACAAATGAAATTACTCAACACTCCCACTTGTTCTTAAATTGACAGAGTTCAACACAGTACATCACATACCAAACAGAAAACATACAAATTTATCCATTTTGATTCTCGATACAGGTTTAGTTAAAATATCTGCCACCATATCAACTGTAGGACAGTAATAAAGAGATATTTTACCATCACAGAGTACAGATCGGACAAAATTATAACTGATATCAATATGCTTACACCTTTGGCGACATACAGGGCTTTTTGAAAGAGCACCCTGATTATCCTCAAAAACTGTCACTGGTGCATATTCGAGTACACTGTCCATTCCATTTACTAAATTGATAAGATACAAGCTTTCCTGTGCAGTAGTTGATAAAGTCACGTACTCCGCTTCACATGTGGACAAAGCAACAGTTTGTTGTTTCTTTGACTTCCAGGAAATAATAGGCCCACTCTTAGACAATCTAAAACAGTAGCCAGAAACACTACACCTGTCATCTAGGTCTGCTGCCCAGTCTGCATCACTATAGGCCATAAGTTTAAGATCTTCGTCATTTTTCTTATAACACAATTCCAAGTTGACAGTGCTTTTCAAATACCTCAACACATGTTTAGCTGCAACCCAGTGTTGTTTTTTTGGTACAGACAGATATTGTGACAATGTACTTACAATAAAGCTCAATTCTGGACGAGTACTTGTCATTACATAAATTAAACTGCCCACCACTTCACTATACCTCTTTGGGTCAGTAGATTCATCATCATTGTCAAATTTCAATTTCAATTCACATGTTGTTGATCTTGGAGTCATGTCAAATCTCTGCAAAATTTCTGGTTCATTTTTATTTCACCATTCACTTGTGTAAAATCAATACCCAGGAAATGTTTAAGTTTTCCCCAATCTTTAATTTTAAACTTAACTCCCAACATTTCCTTCACATTCTTGAGTATTTGACTGTCACTCACTGCAATGATAACAGCATCATCCCAAATAATCAACATAACTCTTTCTTCACCAATTGTTTTACTGTAGACACAACAGTCAGCAGAATTTTGAACACAACCATTTTCAATCAGAAAATCGTGCAGCGTCTTATTCCAGTTTCGTCCTGACTGTTTCAGACCATATAGTCACTTATTGAACTTACAAGTTTCTCCTGTGTTTAATTTAACCTTAAATCCTTCAGGCTGTTCCATATACATTTCACAGTCTATAGGAGCATGCATATATGCAGTCTTAACATCCATCTGATGTAATTCTAAATCATACTGAGCTACATGTACAGAAGTCATATCAGCAGTAGGTGAAAATGTCTCATTGTAGTCAATACCAGGCACTTGACTCTAACCTATCGCTACATATCTGGTCTTATAGATAATTTCATCAGAATTTTCTGTTATGGTGTAAACCCATCTGCCCCCCACTACATTTTTACCTTCAGGCAAAGTTGTCAATGTGAAGGTATGGTTCTCTTTAAGAGAATCCATCTCCTCCTTCATGGCTTTAACCCATTGCTCTGATTTTGAAGAGCTCAACGCTTCTTTCAATGTCTAGGGAACATCACATGCAACACAATAGCAATAGTCAATATTTGTTAATGCCTGATCATCAACACCTTTTATCTCATAATCAACAATTGTCCAACTTCTTCTTGTCAAATTTGTATGCATAACATTCTAACCCAAACACTCTCATTTTGGAAAGGTCACCAAGTAATATGGAGTTTGTCCATTATAGCATCTGTTTCTAATAACTGCAGCAGTTTGTACCGCATACTCGCACCGCATGTCCACAACTCTTTTGGTAATTTACTCTCAATTAACATACATCTTGCCATTTCAAACAGAGTTCTCCAAGCTCTTTTAGCCGTCCCATTTTGATGGGGCAAATAAGAAACTGAGGTCTCATGACTAATGACATTTTTACTGAGCAGTGACTGAAACACAAAAGATGTCAACTTTGTTCCATTATCTGATCTTATACATTTGATTTTACCATACGGTGCAACATCAGCAATGAACCTCTCTGTGGCTCTAACAGTATCACTCTTAGCTTTCAGAAAATAAGTGAACACCGATGCTGATTAATCATCTGTAAACGCTAAGGCAAATCTGAAACCATCTTTTCCTGCTAGCTCTATAGGACCGGCTAAGTCTGCATGAACAAGTTCAAATACATCTTTTGCTTTCTCATCTGGATCTGGAGTAAATTTATCCTTTACACACACTTCACATTTCAAATTGGACTTGTCAGTTTTACTTTTGGTTTTCATCCCATCTGTAACACTCTCCAACTCTAACACATCATCATGGTTACAATGACCTAATATTTCATGCCATGTTTGAAGTTCATAGCACACATTACACTCATCAATTTCATTTGTAACTGTACTCAAATAATCCCGCTAGCCCGCTCTCCATCAGTCATCTCCAGAATATGACTCTGAGGCTTGAAACTTGAATCAAAGTGCTGTGATGGCAGTCTCTGCAGGAATAATATAATCTGTAACGGTTTCATTAACACCTTTTTAAAGAAATGTCAGCTCTGTGTACAGATCTACCACGCGTGGCTTCCCCTTACCAGCGTAATAGTCTCTCAGGATCTGTAGCACCTTTCTCCCATCATCTGCAACTTTGAAACTCAGAAACTTTGCTTCCCACAGTTCATAATTTTTTTAGTCTCTGTTGAAACACAAACGGTTCCATCGGCTCCCAAACTCTTTACTGGGCCCCATAACCTGTTGGCTCAGCCATCCTTAAAAGAGCTAGGAATGTAGGTTATCATGACGGAGGCGGCGGCCATTTATTATTTGCACACCGGTGTATCACCACACCCACTTCCAAAAACTAGGTCACAGGGTCAATTGAGAACTTATACAAATGACATAACTCAACACCTGGCATTCAGTCAATTTCAGTATTGTTGGCCTTCAAGTATCTGGTCTAGCTAAGTCTTGTCTTGTTCTTGCGATCTACCCTGTCAGGCTTCTCCTGTTGGTGTTATATCCTGCCATGTGCTGCCTGAGATAGTTCCAGGGGTCCTACCTTGTCATGTTGACACAGACATTTAAAACCAGGCACACACACCACAGGCAAGGATCACATTTTTGAATTGAACTGTATTTTTCAATTTGCATGTTTTGCAAATAACAAAGTTTCGGGAGGAGCGCTGGACGAATTAATCACAGCTGGCATCGCATTATCTAATCAATCTCCTCGTTACGATACCCAATCAAATCCTTCCTACCTACTATAAATAATCCCGTTTCCCCTACTTCCGCATCTTGTCTTTTGTGCATCCCTCCCCCACCGCTCCACCACCTTCTCCACCTGCACACCCATCTCTTGCCCTCGCCAGAATTCAAACCATCAGGGTTCGGAGTCAGCCGTTCTCCCGGCTCGCTCTCTGGACAGCACGCCAAATTTGCTATTTTATTCCATTGATGAGGAAACGTGAACTTGTGAAACAGTGAAAGTTTATGATGACCAGGTACTCTAAAGCTCCAGGAGAAAAAGGACATTAAGGTTCCACAACATGTACACACAACTCTATTTTTACTCTATGGATGAACACATTTTATTTATGGTATCTTCAATCCATAACTGTGTGTGAGAAACAGATCAGAGTATACAACCAGTCTGTGAACACTGTGCAATAAGGCCATCTGAGGCTAATAAAAAAATATATATAATATTTATAATTTTATCTCAAGACAACAAAGCATGACATGCTCAATGATGGCTGATTAATGCCTTTTTTAAATTTGGCATTATAGGGCGTCTAGTAAAGAACCAAGAATGACAATTAATTACACATGTGCAAACGAACGAGAGAAGCACAGCTGAGAATGTTTTTGACTAAAGAGATTGTAAAAAAAACCCCAATTGTAATTCTGGCATCATTTTTATCACCCGCCTATTGTTCCAAACATGACTTTCTTTGTTCTGCAAAGATGCTGATGATGAAAATATCTCAGTGTTAATGTATATTTAATGATAGTGGAGGAACAATGTTATCTGCACCCAAATATTTTTTTCTTTTGTATTCCACAGAAGAAATAAAGTCATCCAATTTTGAAACAACAACACTATTTATCATTCTCTTTATGTTACAATTGTATCAGAATAACAGTGCAGGCCACTTCTGCACCCACACAATAAGTCAGTCAGTACACTTTGACTTTGTCTTGTTTCTTTATTCTTTTCATTTCCAGTCAAAATCAACTTTTTTGCCAACGTTAACACAGAGGGATACGCAAAAAATGTCACAAAACAGATGTGGATTAGTAACTAAAAACTTAATATAAAAGAGTTCAAATAGAGAGGGGGGAAGCACGCTTTTGCTTTCAGAATAGAATACTTTTTCTTTTTCTGAAAGCCAGCGAGTCAGTGTGTGTTTTGTAGCATGGAAAAGCGCAGCTTTAAAGGGTTAGTTTACGCAAAAAAAAAAGAAAAAGAAAAATTTTGTCATTAATTAGTCACCCTCATTTCGAACCTGTATGAAAAAATGAAAAATTCAATTAACATTTTCAGTTTGAGCTTACCTTAAAGCTTCTCCATATCCCACAGAAGAAAGTCACTTTGAAGCAATGAGTAAAAACTGAAATTTGTGTGAACTGTATTTTAAGAGACTTGTAGTAATTTTTATGTCAAATGCAATTAAATAAAACTTAGCTGTCCTTTATGTTGTCTTTGAAAAATACCTGAAATGTAATACTGAAAATCGTATGTCATGCATTTAAACATATTTCCAATTACACAATTGTAATGATCTGAAATAATTTTGCAATTTAGTACACTTAAAATATGACTATCCTCTATGATGCATTTGCCTTGGCAGATCAGTATATATCTAATATATATTAGTCAGCAAAACAATTGTGCTTCTTTAAAGCATCACAAAACATACTAAAACATCATGATTGAAAATGTAGGCATGCAACAAAGTACGACTTTTCAATTGACATCATTGCAAACAGTGAAAAGCGAACTTATATATAACATTATGTGATTTGCAAGAACAGTAAAAAAAAAGGTTTGAAGTACACAAGTACACAGTTAAGTGCACTTATTATTCACAAGAGTTTTTAAAGAAAAAGAGAATTTTTAACGATTTCTTCCTGAAAAGACCAAATGATTTTTGGATGACCCTCCTCATGTGTGGAATTGGAATTTAATAGCACAGTTATAGAACAAAGGCGAAATTCTTAAGTGACATGAATTATGTTTTTACAAATAAGGTTTATGCCCGCACAGCAGGATTAAATGGATGCGATGACAGGTTTAAACCTAGAGTATTTAAATCGCAGCTATTTGGCATGAAATATAGAAACTCGACTCAGTAATTCATCTTACCCAAGCAAGTTTAGGCATCATCTGTCACACCTTGCACTGATACTTTGGCATTTGAGAGACACGAGATAAGAATCCTCTCAATCAAACACAAAGAGCTCAAGCAAGAACTAACACATGCTTTATGGCCCTGAACCAACAGGGCAATTTTCATCAGAATGCTACAAGGCATTAAGCAATTAATATCTCATGTATAGGCTTAATTAAGCACTTTTGTTGTTCAAAAAAAATTATTATTTTGTATTTTATTTTTAGGAATTGATCTATTAATTGATATTGCATGCTAGAATAATAGTTCAAATGGGTTTAACACACAAAAGAAAATGACATGACAATTTAAATGCACAACTGCAACACTTTATTATAAAAAAAATGCAGTAAATGTATATGTATGTACTGCCCTCTTATCAACTCAGTCTCACACACACACACACACACACACACACTTAGAAGTAGGCTATGGTGCGTTCACAGGTTATATTTGACTAAAACATTAAAAAAAAAATAAAAATATATATATATATATATACTGTACATAAAGTAAAGTGTAAAAAGATTCATTACGAAGCAAAGAGAGCAAACATTCACAGTTCGTACATTCAAATATTGTTCTAATACAATGAACAGAAGCAGACCATACAATACAGTTCATTATGAACCTCTGCATGAAGATAGCAATTCATAGGTGTAGAAAATATGAATCAGCAGGATTGAAAGTGGTATAAACTATATACTGTTACTTTAGTATGTAGGTGACATAAACATATTTTGCATTAACATACAGTTTGGTCTGCGGTGGCGTGGTCAAAGCTGTCTCTGAAACCCATACACTACACACGGACAGTTTTTTTCTCCCTCAGTATCTTAATCAAATGTCGTACCCAAGGTTCTTTTGGATCAACACAGATCTGCTTTGGTGGCTTTATCTTCAACGTCAAGCTGTTTGGAAAACAGAGAAAGCAAATGAGAAAAATACCTCCATAAATCATGAGTGTTTCATTGCTGCATGAGTGTTGCTGGTGCAATGCCTTGCAGCTTTTAAAGTGATTATGATGATGTGTTTGATGTCGTACTTACACAACAGCATGGATGTTACATCCTCCATCTATTTCTTGCAGTCTGAAACTGGTGACTCTGGTTCTCCTGATGGGTCTCTTTGGATTTGCGTATTTCAAACAGCAGTTTTCATAGGAACCTGGGAATAAATCACAATTACTGTATGTTTAGGCATTTGCTCTATCTATCCCGAAAAAGTAAAATAGAGCTCATTAATCATGTAATTCATATAAACTCCAATCATCAAATCATTCTGTTGATCTTTTTACACTATAAAAAGTGACAACTGCACTTGTAACTTATCGTCATCTGATGTGACCGGTAGAAATTAGTTTTGATTGTACAAATTATTTAAGGTGATTTCACAAACCAATGCATACTTCATGCTTCTTCATATATCATTTAAATATAATTTTGACTTAAATTCTGTTAAACACCTGCATTTATTAAGAACAAGATAAGCTGAAATGATGCAAAAATGCAAATTTTTAGAAATGTGCCAAATTAAAAAATATTATATTTCAATAAAGTATATGTTTCACCATTAATATCACATTATTAAGTCATCTCAATTAAATCAAAATTTTACCTTGTGCCACACTGGGATACATGCAAGCCAGCAGCAGGAGAAAAAACAGGACTTGAAACTTCATGGTTGAAGGCTGTGTTTCCATGTGAGCTGCAAGAAAAGCCAGAGAAATGTTTAGGGAAATTTCTTTTATTATGTACATCCACTAACCAAAAGCCTGTGGCTGTAGAGTGCACTACCTCAGAGATTCTCAGAAGAAAGAGGTTTTTCTTCACGGCTGAAGCTGCTCTTATCTCCTCCTCTGTGTCGCTTGTTTCAATTTTTATAGCAAAAAAACTTGCCACGCCCCCATATTACATTTAGCCTAGATTTTACTTTCTGTGGCATTAGAAGATGTTACTATGAAAGTGGATTCCGTCAATTGACTTTATTGATTTGACAAATCGCAGTTGACTTAAGAGTTCCCGCACAACAAACTCAAACAGAATTTCTGACGCTACATCTCAAATGACAGACCTCTATATTTGGTCAGCTTTGAGATGTTTCAGCATGGGAGAAGGAACAGCTTAGAGGTTTTTTTTAACAGCCCCCATTTCTCACCCCTGCTTGGTATTGCACAATACAACATCTTTGCCAAATCTCCCCCCATAAACATCTGTTTTAAGTCTTTTTCATTGCTTGTTGGCCAATACAAACATTAGAAAAGCAATATTGTGCAACAAGATTCCCCTAAATTGATCACACTTTTAATAACGTCCAGTGCTTCATGTGTGTTTATGTCACCGAGTCTTTTTTCTCTCCCACGGATGTTACCCCTTATTGTCTTGGCCTGGACCTGAACTTAACCTGACCTAAACTGCAGCATTTTGGCTCTGTCTTTTAAAAGACATATAAATGTTTTTGGTTTTGTGACAGTTAGTGATCTTCTGCAGGTCTTTGCCAGTAAGACTGACAACAGTTATTGGTGTGCCAACAGTTCTGCTGCATAGGGGAAATCCAATTTAAAAAAAACAACAAGAATCTTATCTGTCTGTGAAGTTTGCTTCGATATTTCCAGGCTGTCACGTGACCTTTAGACCTGGAATTCTGCAGAAAGTGCAGTGCTTCATTTAAAGTTTTACTCCTTGACACTTGAGGGCATAAAACAAGCGCCATATTTTGCTACTAGCAAAGAGAACATCACGTTTGCTTTCAAAGAACATTAGAAGACACTTCACTTCTCTTTGGGGACCGATATTTTGTTTCCCAGCAAAACCAATGGCTGGAATGTTAAATAGTCCCATATGGAGATCTGTTGTCCTAAATCATTTAGTTCATCTTTTTGTAAATGTTTCTTTTTTGTTGTTTTGTCGTATGAACGTTATCCTGATGTTTTCTTGAATTGAACAGCTTTGAACAAACTATACTGTAAACCAAAAATAAGAGTGCATATTTTATTTCTTTGTGACATGCCATCAGTCAATTTATAATAAAGACAAATTTCTAAGTTGTGAGGTTGCAGATGGTCTTGATTTCATCTGTCGCTAATTTCTGAGGCCTAGAGTATGTAATTTACGTGATAGCTTTTAACATCTTACTCCACTCTCTTTTATAACTGTGGACATCCCCTTTTAACATTGCTTCGAGCTGAGTAATGCAGAGGATTTATAGCCTACTCAAAAAATTAATGCATTTAGTCTTTTTTTTTTTGTTAAACTCTTCAAAAAATACTTTTCTTTGGAAAAAAATTTTCTGAGTTACATGTAGAAATAAACTGCACATAAACTTTTAGTGTCACTTCGGGTAATGTCAACAGTCCCCAGACGAACACTAAATTCTCCACAAAACCTTATGTAAGTTGTTTCTGGCTCATAACATGCAAACGGGTTTTCATAAACCTTAATCTCAAGAACTGAACATGAAGAGATTCTATTTTTATCGAAGTAGTCTGTGGGAATGTGGACACACACAAGCAGAGGCGTTATCTAGTGGCTGGGACATGCTGGGGCACCAGAGACAAAAATAATAGCCATGAAAATCTATGGTACACTATTGAACATGGTTGTGCAAATTTAAGCTTAAAAAGCAATTTCTGCTTGATCTAACGTTCACATTTATTGAGTTGGTCTGACCTGCATTATATTATATTATATTTAGGCAGGGCAATGATTAAACACGATTAATCGCATCAGGTCTTCTGTCGCAAGACAGGTCTTGACCGTGTTACATGTCCATTGAGTTATGTCAAAAAAGATCCTTATAGCCTAAAACAGCAAAAGAAACAAAACACACAAGGACACTGGCCAAACAAATTAATATAGGATGGTAAACAATATGATAAAAACGATAGGTCATCTCCATGTTTTTGACTCAGTTATTTTTTATTGTGTAGGGAAGGAAAGCACATAAATATATCTCCTGGGGCCTGTTTCTCAAAGGAGGTTAAGTGAAAACTCGGAGTTAGTTAACCCTGAGCTAAGGGAAACTCTGGGTTTTCCGTTTCTAAAAGGCAGGTTTGTCAAACTCGAGAAAGCAGGGTAACTCAAGCCTGTTTCTGAAAGAGAGGTAACTATTACTCCGAGTCAGTTACCGTGTTAACTTACTCTCTGAAACTAACCTGGTCGGGAGCAGGTTTTATTCTCTAAACTCTGAGTTTCTGTCGGTCTCCTCCC
>JAUMHG010000051.1:17124044-17134322 GCA_032359395.1 Enteromius anoplus | reverse complement strand
ACAAATATCAGTAAATTAACAGTTATAAAAAACAATATGTGTGTGTGGAAAATTGCTAAAAGTGGCCAAATGAATGCTAAAAAATTGCTAAATTTGTTGCTAGGTGCTATTTGATAAAAAAAAGTTGCTAGGCTAGTATGAAGAGTTGCTAAATCTAGCAACAAAATTGCTAAGTTGGCAACACTGATTTCAGTGGAGGCAGCAGCTAAATCATAGTTATCTAACACATATCTGAGATTGGCAGCGTCGCGCGAAGTCAGCTGACACGTGTCATGTGATCCAAAATGTCTAATGCGGAACAACGGACTGATATCATCAGTTTCCTAGATTTGTTGCTTTTTTAATTTACGTGTGCTGAGTAACTCACTCATCGACTGACAGTTAATTTGTAGTTTTGTCTTTAAAACAGTACTCGCCGGGCTAGGACATACTTCCGGTTTGGGCTACTTACTTTCGTGTAGGATTATGAATATAATGCCAAGATGAAACAGGCTGCTTTACTGTTTCTCCTAACGCTGTCTGCCTGTGCGGGTATGTATGATACATATGCAAAAAAGAAGCGATTGCAAAGAACAGAATAAGGGACAGTTAATATCATTATATTTACAGATGCAGAAGTGACCATCAAAGCTCCAGCAACAGTGAATCTACAGGAACAATCTACAGAAAACATCACCATTACACTGAGGTACGATTGTATGCTACGATCTGACTATTCAGATGTTGAATGTATGTTTGGGAACGTGACTGTTTGCGTTTACATTCACAGTCCCCCATTGAACACATCTGTTACTGTTTATTTCAATATCACGTATGAATCAACAAACGTCTCCTCAATAATTCTGCTGCCTAATGAGGTATGTGCACTTATTTCAAACTTCTGACTTAATTATATTTACATTTTGATGTTAAATACAGATTAAATTTAGTTTGAAAGGAAGTAGTATGTTTGGGTTACTTTCACACAGATTAAAGTTTATGATCTTATTTACACACAGGCCCTATAAAAGGCTGTCAAATGAATTTGTCCTCTCTCCTCTTGCACAGGTTGTCGTTCCAGCTGGAAAATCATCTGTATCTTTGGAAGTACAGGCAAAAGGAGTTGGTCAGGTGACCGCTTACCTTTCCAGCAATGACACTCAGATAAAAAAGTGTGTTGTAAGCTACATTTTCTTAATCTGTCACCAATTAAACAGTATTGAAAAAAACAAAAAACACATCCAACATTCTCTTACAGGTTCTTATTGAGTTCTTAAAAACTCTTCAGTTTAGACTCAGACTCGGTTAAGTTCATCACATAGGCATCATTTATAAAGTTAAATTTTTCCCATGCAGTTATTTTTTTGTGGTCAGTTGCAGCGTGAAGCAATATGTTTGCATGCATTATAACCAGACCTGGACCAGACCTCTTTCATTTCAAACTGGTGCTGAGTAATAGGTGAACTAGTTATTGTTTAAAACATTGTCATTACATTTAAAGGGATAGGTCTAGATTTCCAAACCCGCTTGAGAACACAAAAGTTTCTGGTCCTCGTTGACACCCATAGTGTTTTTTTCGTACAGTGTACATCATTGGGGACCAGTAATTGTCACTTTAAATTAAAATAAAAATAAATTATATTCTAATCCTAAGTAGGAAAAAACAAATTTTTTGTCGGGTGAAAAAGATAGATAATACAGTTAATGTTTCGATGATTAGTTGTGATTTTAGTAGACTTTGTAATGTGTGTTAAGAATTAATAATAGTAGCTAGACAGGCTTTTGTCTTTCCAGCTTTGAAACCCGAATCAGATTCCTGATTGTCAGAAGCAACGTCCTTTTCATCATCAACCAAATCATTGGCTGGATTTACTTCCTGGCCTGGTCTGTGTCGTTCTACCCGCAGGCGTACGAGAACTGGAAACGACGAAGGTACGAGATGACCCTTTGAGACTTGAGGATTTAGACGGAATAAAAAAAGCGAATAAGTAACGTGTCTGTTTTGATTCATGCAGTGTGGTAGGCCTCAGTTTTGATTTCCTCGCTCTCAACCTGACCGGATTCTTCGCTTACAGTGTGTTCAACATTGGCCTGTTCTGGGTGACATATATACAGGTGTGTGCACTTACAGCTTTCAGGTTGTAGTTATTTAGTCCAGTCTTTTGCAACATTCTCTTCAGCTGTCTTTAAGCTTTTGTCCAGATGTGTAATAGAGTTTATTTTTTAATGGAGATGATAAATGGTGCGTCTTTAGGAGGAGTTCTTGAAGAAAGATCCAAATGGGGTCATTCCTGTCGACGCTAATGATGTCTTCTTCAGTCTTCATGCATTACTTCTCACTCTTGTCTATGTCTGCCAGTGTGCCATCTATGAGGTAAATTGTCTTAATAGAAGCATTATTACACACACACATGTATGGGGTCAGTAATTTTTATTTGTATTTTTGTTTTTTTTTGAAAGAAAGTATTTTATTCAGTATTCGGCATTAAGTTAAAAATTAGTTTTGGATAATAAATTAAGTAAAAGTGTTAATTTTAAAAAGTATAATTTGTTGTTGTATTATAACACACACACACAAGGAGAAGGCAATTGCATTGTTTCCTTGATGAAATGCTTTTTTAATATATTTTTATTTATGCTATACAGAGAGGAGGGCAAAAGGTTTCTAAAGTGGCCATGGGGTTGTTAGCGATTGCCTGGACATTTGCATTTGTCTCCCTGTTTGTTGCTGTGGCACAGAAGATCTCCTGGCTGGATTATCTGTACTATTTCTCTTACATTAAACTTGGCGTCACACTTGTGAAGTACATCCCTCAGGTACAACTCTCCCATCTCACTCCACAAAATTCATATGTTATCGTTTGCTCACCCTGATGCCACTCTAAACCTAATGTGGGAAAAAATGCATACCAATTACTTCCTTGTTCCAATGAAGTCAAAAGGGAAATGTTTATCAAATGTGATTTTCCTACAAAGGAAAGTGTGTGAAGCCTGGGGCAAACTCTGAAAACAACATTTTATTAACTTCGCCACTGTATTCCAGCAGTCTTTTGCTTAGGTTTTTGCTCAGTTAAAATATTTAGTTTGTTGTAAAAATCAAACTTGGCTTGATGTGCCTTTAGTCACCGTGTCTGAATATTCACATGTGTGAAAGAAATTTGAGAGCCATGGGAGATTTATATACAGGAATACAGGAGGTCACGATGGCTTAGAATGGTATGTGGGTGAGTAATTCATGACAGAAGTGAACTATACCTTTAAAAATAATGGCTTTGATGCAGTTCACTGGAATGCTAAACATAGAATTCACACTTCCTCTTTTCAACAGTTTTGTACCCTTGGCTAAACTTGTGGCTTATAACAGTAGATTGAAAATGTTTCAAATGACTCCAAATAAAAGCAGTCCTCCCAATGTATCTAAAAAACTTTGATTTGTGATTGAGTTTTGGAAGAACAGAATTTGTGTAAACGTATTATGGATAAACATTAGAAAAGGTTAAATTTGGATCAAATTTGATGCATAGAAAAATGATGAAACCTTACGATCTAGGCATAAGCACTGCTCAAAAAAAATAAAGGGAACACACAATGTAACTTCAAGTCAGTCACCTGTATGCCCACTTACGAAACAACACTGATTGACAATCAATTTCACATGCTGTTGTGTAAATGGAAAATACAACAGGTGGAAATTATAGGCAATTAGGTACCGAGATGAGATCCTCAGACCCCTTGTGAGACCATAGGTCGGTGCGGTTGGCCTTGGGTTCCTCCTAATGCAAGAAAATGCTAGACCTCATGTGGCTGGAGTGTGTCAGCAGTTCCTGCAAGACGAAGCCATTGATGCTATGGACTGGCCCACCTGTTCCCCAGACATGAATCCAATTGAGCACATCTGGGACATCATGTCTCACTCCATCCACCAACGCCACTTGGCACCACAGAATGTCCAAGAGTTGGCGGATGCTTTAGCCCAGGTCTTGGAGGAGATCCCTCAGGAGACCATCCACCACCTCATCAGGAGCATGCCCAGGCGTTGTAGGGAGGCCACACACACTACTGAACCTCATTTTGACTTGTTTTAGAGACATTACATCAAAGTTGGATCAGCCTGTAGTGTGTTTTTCCACTTCAGTTTTCAGTGTGACTCCAAATCCAGACCTCCATGGGTTCATAAATTTGATTTCCATTTGTAATCTTTGGTGTTATTTTGTTGTCAGCACATTCAGCTATGTAAAGAACAAAGTATTTAATTAGAATATTTCATTTCTTTTTGAGCAGTGTATATTGAATGTTGATTATTATAACATACACTGGTGGCTGAAACTTGTGAAGAATTTTTTTTTTTAAACTTTTGTTTATTTGATTGCTTTTTTTGTCTGAATGTATTTTAAAATTTAACTTATATCTGTGATGCGAAGCTGAATTTTTCAGCATCATAACTGCAGTGTTCAGTGTCAGATGATCCTTCAGAAATAATGGTAAAAATTCAGAATATTCAGCTTTGCCATGCCTGGAATAAATTAAAATGCAAAACAGTTATTTTGAATTGTGATAATGTCACAATATTACTGTTTTAGAAACTGACTTTTTATCTTCGTAAAATCTGATTATTCCAAACTTATGGCCACCTGCGTATATATTTCCATTTACGTTTAATTTGAAGTAATGCCAACTGGATCGTAGCTTGTTTACATATACAAGTCCAGCTCCATTACCCAAAAATAAGTTATGCAATTCTGCATTATCTTGTAGGCTTATATGAACTACCGCAGGCAAAGCACAGAGGGATGGAGCATCGGGAATGTGCTGCTGGACTTCACAGGGGGCAGTTTCAGTTTACTTCAAATGTTCCTTCAGGCCTATAACAACGGTGAGGCCACACAAACACTTTGCTGTACTGCAAAGCTTTTAAGACATTAGAATGCACTCAAACATTTGTTTTAATATTTGTGTTTCTTTACAGATAAGTGGCAGTTTATATTTGGAGACCCCACAAAGTTTGGACTGGGTGTGTTGTCCATATTCTTCGATGTTGTGTTCATCGTACAGCATTATTGTTTGTATAGAAACAGAGAGCCAATGTATCATGATTTAGATGCTCAGAATGACCAACACACCAGCGTTAAAACATGACCACCACTATATAAAGACTTCATATTGACTATTGATTTACAAATGTGTCTTAAAACATTTTTTCGGATGCAAGTAAGCACTAGTTTGGTATAAATTAGTATGTATTTATAATCATTTTTTCAAACTTCACTAAATTGTTACTGTCTCAGGTGAATTCCTGAAGTTGTAAAAAACGAATACAACTCTTAAAAGTGTGTGTTTTTGTCTATATTTCATGCTTTACACTGCATTCTGGTGGCTGTAAGATAAACTACACTGCATTCTGACTTATTTTTCTTTATTTGTGGAAAACTAACGCGTTTATGCCTCTCGTGTTGTTTTAAATGAAAATAAAACAGCACTGTAGTTATACAATTTTAGTAAAGTACCATGTTTCAAATTTCGAGACTAACGCACTGCAGCCGTCGTTTACGCGCTTGCGTCACTGCAGCGCGCAGAGGATTATGGTTAAACAGCGGAAGTAAGATGGCGGAGGTGACGGATGAGGGTAAGAGATGTTTGAGCCTGAAATGCCAGTTAAGCTCTTTCCATACTTGTTTATTTAGTACAAGGTATCTTGTTATGATTTGTGAGACTGTCTGGAGCCGACAGACCGGGTCGTTTGCTTATTTCAGTTGATTTATTAATGAAATGTTATTGTGGCATTTGAACGAACCGGCCTCAGGCAGTGATAAAACTAGTGTTTACATACACTTGTGTCTGTTCATACTGTCTCACGGAAGTGGGTTTATCATTTGCAGAAATATGTGTTATTTCTGCTGTCTTCTTTCGCGCGAAGGCAGGTTTCTGGTTATTAATTGGCGGGAGTGAAAGTGTCACTTTTAACATTCTGCTTTCGTTTGAGTTAAGAGGCGTTAAGTAACTTTGTGTTCTAATGAGTTTCGCGGTTGCAGTTTGTACAGAATGAAAACTTGTCCAGAAAGTTGCCAGAATTATGCACAAATAATGCTTTTTTTCCACTCAGACACTGACGTGTATTAGCTAAGATCAGAGAGAAAATTACGATTAACGTTAGTCAGTTCCGACATAACATACCAAACCTGTGCTAACAGATAGAAAACAAGTTGATAAAAGATTGCATTAATTTGGTAATAATATACCATTATGTTTTATATGTATTATTCTGTTAAATAAAATAATATACTTTAATTATAAAAAATGTAATTTAAATTAGACAGTACTTTTTTGTTATTAATTTAAAAAATATTCGAGCTAGTGTTGTAGTCGTGTTTAAAGGACAGTCATTTTTGGCAAATTAGTTAAAGCATTATATGTATATTCTTTGTGTTGTGGAATGTGTGTATTATTTTATTAAAAATAAAATATATTTTTAATTATAAATAATATTATTAATAATAATTAGTATTTTTATTAATTCATTATATACCCACATCAAAAATATTATATACATATATATATATAGGTGCTGTCAAATGATTAATCACGATTATTTGCATCCAAAATAAAACTTTTTCTTTACATTATATATGTGTTTATGCTGCGTTTATTTATTATGTTTATATTAAAACACACACGAACAGAATATTTTTTGAAAGTTTTTACATATAAATGCATTTATACATTTATTTTCTTATGTTTAATATTGTATCTAAATATATTTAATTTGTAAACAAAACATATTTTCATCAAATATATACATGCATGTGTTTGTATTTATTTATACTTAATAAATATACACAGTACATACAAATATATTATGTAAAGAAAAACTTTTATTTTGGATGTGATTAATCGCGATTAATCATTTGACAGCACTAATATATATATAAATCTAAACTTGTATATTAGTATAGCCTTTTAGCTATTTTAAAAACAACACTTAATGTTTAGGATGTTTAGGATTTGTGTACACAGCGCACTATTTCTATTCTTGGGAACACAAAAGAAACTCAAAATGACCATAAATGCAACAATACTATTTTGCGGAAGAAACAACCAATTATAAGAAGTCTTTATTTACTGAACATCTTTCTCTCTAGTGAGCTGTACTCTGCTGCGACAGGGGCATTGAATCAGTGAGTTGATCTTGACAACCGATTCATTCAAGACATATAAACTTATAAACTTGAGGTTTAAGTAAATAAGAATAATCTGTTTCAGAACTATTGCAGAGCTGATCCTTAAATACAGTGTTTTATGTAGCTTTGGCTACCTCTTGTCATGTCTTTTTTAGTTAACAAAATTCTTATGCTTTTGCCACCATATTTTATTTAGTGTTTTTTCGCTGATGGTTGGGAACAGAAGATTTTGACTTCGTCCGGCAGGGGAAAAGCAGCATGGCAGATGAGAACGGTGAGCTGCGTTGGCAAATGGATGAGGAAAGGATCTCATCTCCTCTGATATTATTGGGACACCCATCAATAGCTATTATCTAGCACATGTGTTGGGTGTGAAATTATAGATACGTATACATATCACACTCTACTTAGATCTATATAAGCAGATGCGTTTCACACACTTTACCTGCTGTCTTGGATTTATTTTCCTCTCTGTTAAGGATACATGAGATGGTGTTGTAGCATGTTAATATCCAATCAATGACTCCTAATCTTGTTTTTCAACTTGCAGAGAAACCTGCTGTTGCTCCTCCAGTGTTTGTGTTTCAGAAAGATAAAGCACTAAAGGTAAGACCAGGGCTTCAGTTCTTACTGCGTGACTCAGGTCACACCTGTCCAATATTGGATTTAAAACAGTGGTTCTGTCCTCAGAGGTCTGCAGAGGGATCCAGCACAGACGATGGAGAAGGTGAGCTTTAAATATCACTGAGAAATGTTCGGAACATATCAGAAAACAAATGATCACTTCTGTCTTAAATGAAAAGAGTCCTTGCATTTGTTAGGTTTGTAATAACTGCAAAATTAAGCACATCGAAATTAGTTTGATTTAATGGACAAACATGTTTCATTTTCTTTTTGAGATTTCTTTGAGCTTCATATGTAAATTTTCTCCCTCTCTCTCTCTCTCTCTATAGATATATATGTATGTGTGTGTGTATATTTACGAGGTCATGATTTTTGTGTCAAGAATTCATGTATGCAGGTGTCTTTTAAAATTAAATGTATTTTATCTTGAATTGCCCTTTTTCCTGACTCAGTTCTCTGTCCGTTTCTGTGCAGACTCTGATACGGCGGATGGAAATTACAGCCCTGCAGCCAAAAGAGGAAGAACATCTTCGTTTACGCAATTTCCACCAACTCATTCGGGTAATTGACCTGGAAAATAATTACAGGTTACATTGTAGATGTAGAACTTCTTCTATTTGGCCTAGTTTCTTGACACACTTTCTTTTCCTTTTTACAGTGTCTAAGAATAATGTTTTCATGCCATCCAGTTTCTGCCAGTCACCAACTGAAAACTCGGACTCAGAACCCGGTGAGACTCAATGTGCTTCAACTGTGTACCAGATCAGTAAGAAATGACATTCACAGCCTGTTTGACTTCAGTAAATGAAACTTGACATTAGAGTGAAATGTGACTCCAGTCTTGATTGTTTTCTATCTGTTGGGAATTGGCTTGGAATGAGAAAAGGGCTCTGTTTTTGTCAGAAGTCAGAAATGGGGCAGGTTATAACAAAGCTTTGCACAAGACTAATATTGTTCATCAAAAAAGTAACAAATGTCTGTTTTGGTTTCATCTTGACGACTATTGTTTTCTCCTCCTATTTTTTTTTCCCAGAAGAGAAAACTGTGGGGTTTCGCCTGAAACCCCCTACTCTGATCCATGGCCAGGCGCCCAGCGCTGGTGAGTCAGCGGTCAAGCATCTGCTGTTTTGAATCTGTTGATGGATGTGTATTTGTGGTGCTTTCGGAAGATCGTTTATTTACATGATTCCAGAGACGGTCAGAATTTGAACTTTCCTGACAGAGTTAGCTTGAGAGATGTCTTTGATCGATTCGTTTCAGGTGTCCCCAGCCCGAAACCCAAAGAAGCCCAACGCAGCATCCTGCGACCTCCAGTGCTCCAGCCCCCTCTGACTCGATCCCCCCCTCAGAACAGTGAGTACTAGGACACTAAGATAACGGTTTGGAATGTAAATCAGTTTCGTAGCTTTTCTAAACTTTGGTATGTTTGCGGTACAGCAAGAGGGGAAAAAAAGCAAAAATTAAATTAAATTGCTTCTTTTCTATATTTCTTATTAAACTCTGGTTTATTCAGCAAATTGTGGTTCTGTCTCTAAATCAAAATATCTGAAGGATATGATAAAGGATATATTAAATATTGTAAACTGTATAGGGAACCCAACTGCTTGCTTGCACAATACTATAAAATAAATGTTTGATTTCATCAAAAATACCTGAATTTGTGCTCCGAAGATGACTCACGAGGTCTAACCACATGAGTGTGAGTAATGACAGAATTTTAAAGTTTTGGGGTGAACTACTCATTTAAGACAATGCTATATGTATTCACATCTGAAAAAACTCAGTACGAATGTATTGTTGCACTCCCAGTGAATACATGAGGAATATCAAGCTGTAGTCTGTTGTTTCCCCAGACACGAGCAACAACAGTTCAAACGGAGCGAAGAACCTCTCCGATGGAGGAGTAGAATGTGAACTTAACTCAGAAATGTCTACTGCTGGCACACAGGATAATGACGTGGCATCGGTAAGTCATGACTGACAACAACCCATGTTCTAGACACCACTGTTATGTACTTGGAAATTATTGGCACAAACATCTCTTAAAGGGATAGTCTTTTTTTTTTTTTTTTTTTTTTACCTGTATGAGTTCTGATCTTTTTTTTCCTACTGACCGTACAAGATGATATTTGCTATGAAAAGTCAGCGGGGACCCGCAACGGTTTGTGTGTTCAGCAGAGGAATTTGTTATCCTTTGGGACTTTGGGAGTCAATTGATTAATACTTTTTGTATTGTTTTGCCTAAAATGTGCATTTGTGCAATGCTTTTTGTTTGATATTTTGTTATATAACACCAGGGCTGGGAAAGAAAAAAAGATTTTTTCGATATTTTGTTTTTTAAAATGTAGTCGATTCAAAATCGATTCTCAATGGACACGTATTGATTTTTTCAGTTTTTATTTACACAAGCATTAAACGTCAGAAGGGTGTACTCACACTAGGCAGTCTGAACCGTGCCCGAGTGCGTTTGACCACCAAAGCGCGGTTTGTTTGACTAGTG
>JAUMHG010000051.1:17108188-17123028 GCA_032359395.1 Enteromius anoplus | reverse complement strand
CGTTTGCTAAAATCATATGTGAGTGCAGGCCAGAGGGGGAGTGGGGAGGGGGGACAATCGTACTCTGGCCCGGTTCAAGGCAACCATGCCTAGTGTGAGTACACCGCTGATTTTATTACTAGTGTAATCCACTAGGTGTCATCCCCTTAGTTAACTTACGCTATGTTACAATGGAGAGTCATTTCATTCAAAAAATGGCGGATTCAGGTGCGTTCCCGACACCAAGCACACCTTCAAATAAAAATTCAGAGGAATAGAAGCATTTCACATTGCACATGAAAGATAAAGTTATGTTTATAAATGTAGGATATGTATTAAATCTATATTCATTCATATTGTCAAATCAAGAATCGAAATCGAATCGGAACATCTGAATCGATACCCAGCCCTATATAACAGAGATTCACCTTCATCTTGAAGTGTGGCTTAAGTGTCGCCATATTTTTTCGGGAACAGTATGTTTGAACTCTTGTTTTTTTTTTTTTTTATATATATTTTTTAGATTTGACAAATGTTAGCATGTTTGAACGCAGCATGGGCTATGGTCCAAAGGCGAGACAAGTCTAGTTTTAGTTTACATGGCTGTGGTTTCCCAAAAATACTTTGTCATCTTGTTCTGAATGTCTTCGTTTTGTTTGGCTGACCCCGTGTTTCCAGTTGAAGCTTTTACACATAGCTATAGAAAAGTGAACAAGATATGAGTAGCCTTTAACTTGAATGAACTTGTGTTATTTCTTTTAAGGTAAAGAGCAACAGCACTTTTAGGCACAAAACTGAAGACAAAACTGAAGGCGCCCCGATTGAGACCAGTTTTGTGTTTGGGCAGAACATGAGGGACAGGGCAAAGGTTTGATTCATCTGTGTTGTTGGCATTGACAAATTTCTCTTAGGGCTGGGTTATACATTGAATATTTACGGTATAGTCAATATAAAAATGAAGAAAGTTTTTCTACATTTTTAGAAGATAATCGATTAAATAAGTCACTGTAAAGATATTTAATCATACAAAGAATTTAGAAAAACATCTCAACAATTTACCTGTATCACCCAGCCTTAATTCCTAATTATTCTTTTCTGGCTTTGTTTCTGTGTTGGCGTTTTGTCTTGTTGATGGAAGGTATAATTGTATTCGCTGCAGGTGGCCAACAGCTGCGTTTCATCCAAAGGTGGCGATTCAGAGGAAACAAATTACTTTTTACAGTATATCACTTCTAGGTACTTCATCTGAAATGTTCATGATCGTTTTTATAGACGCTTTTACAGATTTCCTCAGGCAGAAACTTTTTTTGGCATTAATAATGTTTCTCATAGTGCTCAGAAACCTGACAGCAGCATTGCCAACAGCGTGAAGTTTGTCTTTGGGCAGAACATGTTGGATCGTGTCTTGGTAAAACAGCAAGTTCTTTTCTAAACCTTGTTAGGTTTGTCATGATGATTTTGCATGGTCATGTTATCATGTAGGTCACAGTTCTTAACATGTTTATGTATTGCATGCTTGTAGGCTATGCCAAAATTCAGCACCGAACCTCCAGGGGGCAGCAGAGAGCCTCAGTCAGAGATGGGACTGTTCGGCCAGATTTCCTCCTCACATGATCAAACCGTGGAGAAGAGTATGTGTTCTTTGACTTTAAAAGCATACATACATACATACATACATATGTGTCGCTAGACCATAAAAACAGTCATAAGGGTCAATTTTTTGAAACTGAGATATGTACATCATCTGAATAAATAAGTAAATGTTGGGATTGGGCGATACAACTATTTGAAAATTTGGCATTTAAGGGTGCAAAATTGAAAATTAAAGTGTCTGAATCAAGCTCTTAGCAATGCATATTACAAATCAAAAATAAAGTTTTCATATATTTATGGTTTGAAATGTACAAAATATCTTCATGGAACATGATCTTTACTTAATGTTCTAATAATGTTTGCAAAATCAACAATTTTGGCCCATACATTGTATTTTTGGCTGTTGTTATACATATACCTCAGCGACTTAAGACTGGTTTTGTGCTCCAGGGTCACATATATGTTTGTCTTATTAAACAAATAAAATGATCACATCAAAAATCTAATGTCACGAAGGTTTGTATCCAAAGTTCCATTCAAAACATTCTAAAACCAGGAATATTGTGAAAAATAATTACAATTTAAAAATACTGTTTTCTTTTTGAATATATTTTAAATTATTTAAAAATTAAATTATTTAAAAATTTTAATTATTATTTTTAATTATTTTAAAAATATTTTTGCTGCTTCATATGTGCGTCATATTATTTGGAAATCTGGATGCATTTTTCTTTGACGAGTAGAAAGTTCAGAAGAACTGCATTTATTTGAAATGTGATTCCTGTCTTTTTTTTATTTTTTATTTAATGAATCCTAGTCGATTCCTTAATATACCATAACATTTTATTTAAAGTTAATGTGAGTTATGTTTTTTTACCTTTTATTTATCTTAATCGGCGGCACTAAATCATTGAAGCTTATGCTGTTTTAAAAAAACTGATTTACTGTGCTGTAGGTGACAACATGAAAGAGTCTCTGGAGGAGTCTGCGGCACGACACGAAGCACACAAACCACAGAAATGTTTATTAGAGCGGGTGGAGGTCAAGACAGGAGAAGAGTCTGAGAGCAATGTTCTGCAGGTGAGAGCTGCTCTGATCCACACTGGCCAGCTTCAAAAACACGAGAAGATGACGCTCTTTCCTGTTCGTTTTCAGATGCAGTGCAAGTTGTTTGTGTTTGAGATGACATCTCAGTCGTGGGTGGAGAGAGGATGCGGAGTGCTCAGGCTCAATGACATGGCGTCCGCTGATGACGGCACCTTACAGTCCAGACTGGGTAATGCAATCATTTCTCATACCCCAAAAGTGAAAGTTTTGTCGTCATTTAATCATAATGTAATTCCAAGATCATTTTTTTCTGTGAAACAAACAATCAAGGAATAAAGAATGGAATGGAATTGGTATAGAATTGATCCATAACTAACATCTTCTATAGTCGTAAAATATAGCATTAATTAATTTCAGAAAGAATAAATAAAATAACTGTCTGTTTTTGTTTATATAGAAAACAGAAGCTTAACACTTCTGTTTAAACGTTTCTTTGAATTTCATGAAAAAAGAAAAAAGTCAGATGAGTTTAAGTTGAACTGAAGGAGAGTAAACATTTTTGGTATTAGATGAACTTGCTTCACTTGCTTGCTTCATGAAATATTAATGCAGAATTTATTAAAAAACAGCACATTTTTATTACTACAGACGAATCTGCTTGCAAGTTTTGTAACTGACACAAGAGGGTGCTAATGCTTCTGTTTTAGCAATGTTTCAAAACGGACCAATACTGGTCAGCTCATTGGTTTTTCCTATATTTATCGGCCTTTACGAAACTTTGCACAACACTTCTGTTTCAGTCACTCGTTTTGAAAGAACATGGTGTAATTTATTTAAAAAGAAACCTCTCTATCGTTCTTGTTTACTGATCACAGTGTTTGTTTTTGGCTTGCAGTCATGCGGACTCAGGGAAGTCTTCGAGTGATCCTCAACACTAAGCTTTGGCCTCAGATGCAAGTAGATAAAGCCAGTGAGAAGAGTCTCAGAATAACAGCCATTGACACAGATGAGCAGGGCGTCAAAGTCTTCCTCATATCTGTAAGAATGCACTGAAAGGTTGTATTATGTGTAACAAAATCTTTTGTAACCCTTTTGTAAAAGAGGTTTTACATCTCAAGAATTTAATTTCCTGGCTGAATAAGTCAGTCAGTCAGTGTTGTGTTTCTGGTCTCATGTGGTCTCGTCTGATCTCTCAGTCCAGCTCTAAGGATGCTGCGCAGCTCTTTGCAGCCCTGCACCATCGTATCCTGGCGCTGCGGAGCATCAGTGGACAGGAGTCTGACGACCAGCCGGTCATCCGCTTCAGCGACGACGACGAGTCCCGTACGCCCCCCGCCGCAGCAACGCCAGCTCCTGGTAATATTTCATATTGGTATCAGGTTTATGATTGTTATCTGCACTTATAAGGAGCAAATTTAACAGTACATTAAAAATGCACACACGCTTTTGTGTTTGTTATTATCCGTGCTTTTGCTCATTGAAACCATTTTTATTTTTATTTTTTTTCAGCTAATCCAGAGGCAGATGTGTGCCCATCCACAGGTGACACATAGTGTTGAGCCTGCTTCTGATATCTATCCCACAATGCCTCACTGCAGCCCTCTGATCCGCTCAAATACTATGCAGGTGTCTTTTCTCCATACTCCTTCTGGCGTGCTGTAGTCATGTGTTCAGCCGGTTTTATTTATTGCATTTTAACAGCAAAAAAAGCTCATCTCCAGGACTGGACACATAACACCCTTAATGTCATCATATTGATGAAAATGAGAGGCTATTAGTGTTTTAGTGAACCGATATTCCATGCTAAATGTGAGATTTAATTACTCCATTCCCTCCTGAGTGGAAACAGTGCGCCCAGAGTCAACAGAAACCAAATGCGGATGTTTGTTGTCCCGTCTCATCTTCCATCACAGTTCTGCTCCGTTTCAGCGGTGCTCTTTAGATCTCAGAATGACTTCAGATGAGCCATGGGATGTGTAAGCACTATTTAATTTGCTCGTATAGACCAATACAACATTAAAAGAGAGCTGATCGTCCATGTGACCGCTCTTATATTTCAGAATCAGAAACTTTCACACTGCATCTTTTAGTTGACCTCATTATATCACATTTGTTTAGTCTCTTAGAACGCCTTTTGTAGAGTATCTCAAAGATATTTTTGAGTATTCTGGCTGGGTTTGGATGCGTAAACAATGACAGAGTTTTTTATTTTCGGGGTGAAATGTTTCAGCTTTTACATATCATTGCAGTGAGGTTGACCTCAACTAGCAAACAAAAGGAACCGTTGTACAAATACTTCCTGTAAATTATTCTCCGGTTTCAATGCAATAGCACCTTTTCACACAGTATATTTTTATGAATATGTCCTGTAAATTGAGTTAGTACTGTACATAGCTGAGGATCAAACGTTTTATAGCAAAATGTGTGGTCAAGGATAATAATTACTATCATAAAATGGGTTCTGTATTGTCTGTTACTGAAGTAGTACTATATACAGTGTTTTTCACCTATATATTTTTTGTTTATTGAGAGAGTTTTGTCGTTGGATTAGTGAAAGGTTCTGTGCATTTTGTTACAAGAAGGTGGACGGCATATTTTCTGTTTTGTGCTTAAGCAGCTGTAGAACTGGAGCTCACACTACGATGTGATCATTAAAGGAATGGTTCAACCAAAAATGAAAATGTCCTGCATGAAACGCAGAAGGGTTTTGTAGCATTGCATCCCTTGCTTACCAGTGAATGGGGGGCCGCCTGAATGAGAGTCCAAACTGGTTAAAAGCTGCATGTTTGTTAGCAATAAATCCTTCAATAAAACATCTTTAACTTCATATCCATTGCTTTCTCCAGTTAAAAAACAGTCTTCACTAAATCAGAAGAGAAGGAAGGAAGTCTTCAATTATTTTGGACAGAAGGGACAGTTTCAAGTTAAAATGCCTTAATGATCAGTGTAAAGCTATTTCTACAAATCTCTTCCAGTAAAGAAGTCACTTTTATTGTTTGTGAGACCTATTCCTTTAAGATGGTTTGGATTGTGATATTTTTTTTCTCAATAACTATTATTCAACCTACATTTTCAGCATAGTTCTCTATTAAAGGTATAGTTCACCCAAAAATGAAAATTACCCCATATTTTACTCACCCCGAATATAAATTGATGAACGCATTAAATGTATCCTGGCTCTTTCAAGCTGGGTAATGCTGGTAGATAGTGGCCATTATTTTGAAGCTCCTTAAATCAGATATATCCGCAAGTACAACGTGGTAAAACTAACCTATACGCCTCTGGGGGGGTTATCACAGATCGATGGGTTTTAGGAACAAAAATAATTCTAGTGTAAATAACGGACTGAGTGAGTGCCGAGTTCCTCCTCCTTGGCTGACCTTTGACTCTATGTGTGATGTTTACAAAAACCCATCTGCTTCAGAGGACATGTGGTTACCCCCGAAGGCAAAACGGGTAATTTTACATCACAGTACTTACAGATATATATACGATTTGTGGAGCTTTAAAATAAATCCACGATATCCACGATAAAATTTGTAAACATCTCGGACCATGTTCACATGAAAGAAGAGTCATATAAAAATTTTTGGGTGAACTATTCCTTTAAATATCATTGTAATGCAAAGAATAAATAAAGAATTTGTTTTACTGCTTTCATTTGTGATAATTTGACCAGACCGGATGTTTGTAATGATTGTCAATTTATCAAAACGTTATCAAATAATATCACAATGCAAAAGGTGTCAGACTTAAATTAGGCTTAATTTGCGCTATATTATATATAAACCGTTCAATAGCATACTCTATTCTACAACTATTTTAACAAATAATTAATTTGGTCAATCCATTTCATTCATTAATCAATAGTAAATTCAATTTTAGAGTGAAATGTGGCATTTTTGGTGAGATTTGCTGTTTTATAGTTGAAAGTGTTTTTACGAGGCAAAAGCTGATTCCCAGAAGACCGTTTCTCAACTAGTGTACATTTAATACATAATAGATATTTTGCAATATAAGTGAATACAATATGCGATTATATTACCATAATCTTAATAAATAATCATGTTTTTCCTTTGATTTTACGGTGAAATGTGATCTAGTAGATTTTTTAGATTTGCTAAAGTTCGTCAGCTAATGTGTGCCGTAAATTTCGCGCGAGACACAACAAGCAGAACCCTGTGACTCACACAATGTAGTTGAAGAAGAAGGGCTTTTCCCAATCTGCTGCTGAATATCCTCAATACACTGCCAGCGATAGGTTCTCAAGTGTAGCGTGTTCACAAAACGTGAAAATAGAAAACAATGTATGGTACATGGACCGTTTCTGTAGAGGATGCATTGCTCTCCATCCTGCCGTTCACATAAACATACAGTAAAAGAGCAGCATGTGTAGTGACTGACCAGGTGAAAAAAAGACTACAGAAAATAATGATATATCTCTTCAAATCATGTGTTCAGACGAGAGCAGGTTACATTTAGTCATTTTATAGCTATTGGAGCTAAAACAATTTTTTGTCCTGTTTGCAGAGGCTTTAGTGCTTATACCAACCATAGCACTTAATTGTTTTGTGTTCATATTTGTGTTGTACCTGTTTTCCTTTTACCAGCACATGCTGTTGTTTTGCTTCAGAGTTAGATGTTTCCCATCAATATGAAAGCACTAGCTGAGCTAAGGGTTTACAAAAGTGCGTGTTGATTGCTGTAAATGTCTGTAACTGTTTACATTCAGTGTGTTTCAGCAGATGTACTTTAGGACACACTCCTTGATTTGTGTAGACCTCAGAAAGACTGTGAATGCACTGGTGCTATTTCTGGTCTTGTGGTTTAAATATACAATTTTGCTCTGGTGGAAGCGTTTAGAGATCATTTAGAAGGGCTAGGCTGCTCCTGGACTGTTCATTTCACTGGAATAATTGCGTCTTTTGTTAACCGTGATGTTGAAACATGTAATAGTGGTCAAATGTGGATATATATTTGGTCTGTTCTGTTTTCCATCGACCAAGTTATAAAACCCTGGAATATGCAAATAATATTGTCATTTAATTTTTTTCCTTCAATGTTTTTTATTGTTATTCATTGTTCATCTAGCGTCCTCTTTTTCCGAAGTGGTTCATTTTTACAATTAAAGTTAACTAATGCACATCTGCTGATTCTAGATTAGGAAATATGATGCTGCTTCTAAAGGTCAAGTCGTTCTGCACCTGTACCACCTTTGACTGTTGTTTCATAAAGTCTCTTCTTCCTTTGTCTGCACTCTGTTTGCTGTGTGTGATTGTTTCTCATTTGTCAATATTTTGTTCTAAACTGTAGTAAGTGGACATTAAAAAACAGTCACATGGTAGGGTTATGAAAACGGTCATCCAAAAATTTGTGGAGAAAATTTATAAAATATAATACGATACTACAAGTTTAATTTAAACTCACTTCAGAAGAAGATTTTTAAAATATGTTTTTATTTTATAACATACATGTGACTATGTAAAGTGTTTGTGTAATGTGTTTGTCTTCTCCTTCCTGGATGTAAATGTAAGCCTATAAAACTGATTGTTTAAAGGAGAAGAGGAATTGAATATACAGAAATAGTTATATACACTTATACTGGGCACAGGAAAAGAATACATGATTTTTTTTTTTTTTAAATTAATAAAGTAAAAATGAATAACGTTGAATGTAACATTTGAATTATTTAAGCCTAACCCTAAACCGCTTACAGTGCTCTATTCTAAATATTTGTGTACAGTCACAATGAAAACAGCTGTGCTTTTGTAAATAAAGGAAACAATTTTAATGACTTTCTAAAGAGCGCATCACTGAAATAACTGAAATTTTGCATATAAGCTGCTATTTGTTGCAGTTTTTTTTCTTTCATTTTGTTAATTTGTTATTTATTTAGAAAGAAACATTTCACACGTGGGCCTATTTATTTCTTTAATGACTTTATTACGTTTTTTCTCTGTTCGCACAAGCTCCACGCGTGATGTGAACATGTGCATCGCGTTCCGTTTATGCTGCAACCCCCTTTATAGTCCCGGCCCACCTGGAATATCACTTAGCCCACGCTGCATCTCCTATCTGGAGCCAGGCCTGGGTCAAAAACATTTTGAGCAAGTTATTTTAGCTAATAGATGTTTGGAAGACTTTTTGTAAACTAATTATAGCTTCATTCATACTCTAACTACATGGTTAAGAAACACAAGCATCTATCTACAGTTGGCTTTGTTGGCTAACACAAATAACCAACTGAATAACAACAGATATTGACTGCATTCTGTTATTCTGACTAACTGCAGGTTAAGTGAATGGATTTAAATGTTTAAGCACTTAGCCTCCTTGAGATCTTATATTGTTACTTTATTGTTAGTTCATATGAAAAGTATTTCGACACCAAACAGCGCATGAACATATTCCACTAAATTTTGAGAACCAAAAAGACATTCAGAATTTGTGTGTGTGTATGAAATGTTTTGTTTAAAACATGTTTTCGATATCTTTGTTTAAACTAAATCCTACTTGGTTTGATATTTACTTAATACAGAGAAATTCAGACATAAATTGTTGGGACAACTATTTCTGGAGTCATTTATCCTTGTAATTAAACCACAATGAAGAAATATTGCTGGGTTGCCAGTTGCGTTTACATCCCTCTAACCTCATTTTCATTCACATGAAACAATAAATTTTCACATCAGTCCAAATGATCTGCTTCACTCTTATACATGAAAAGACAGTTGTAATTCCCGCTTCATGTCCACTCTGAGGTAACATCGTGCATCTTTTTTTATTTTAAATCCTCTGTTGTTTAACTCCTTGATTACAGTTAATTTGGAGCACTAAATGTGTAACAAAAACAATGGATCAGATCAATTCTGTCACGAAGGCATAGAACCAGTGAGTGGAACATTTATTTGCATCTGTAGATTTTCAAACCCCTTTTTCTTAAAACAAGTCTTTTTTCTCCTGCACCGAGATGAAAATCAAAAGCAGCACTTTGCAAACACCAGCCTTAAAAGCTGGATTCCTATTTATATTCTGAAGTATTTTTGTATTATTATTTGCCTGATTTTTTAATTTTCTAAACATTGCAACTTTGTAATCCTAAATAAATACAGTTTTTTTTTAGAGGTTGTTATAGAACAAAATGAAAAAATAATTTTGAAGCCGGATTTTTGATGTAGAAATGTATCCAAATTAGTGCATATTTATGTAGACGATGCATCATTTGTGTATTTAAGCAAGGGTGTAGGTTTGATTTTGACATTGGTGGGGACATATAGTATGGTGGCAGACAACAGATGTTCAATTGTTCGACAAAAATTATGGCCAGGAACAATTGAGTAGATCTTGGTAGAGACATGTCACGGCATCCCTACCTCTATTTAAACAAAAGATTTGTGGTTTGTTCACTGGTCATGATCTTCTTCACGCATCCACTAAAAACACCTCGATCCCAATCAAACCAATTTTGATATTTTCTTATTTAGTGCAACAATGTCTTTTTAAACCAATATAATTTCTTTCTGAAAAATAACAATGTAGTGACTGAAAGCATGTACACTACTAGCAGAAAGTAAACAAGGAGGAATTATCCTGAACTGCTTGGTTTGATATGTGAAATCATCTTTGTGCTTCTCCGCTGGGGCGTTTCTGTAATTTTCCACAGCTCTTGAACTCGTCACTCATTCTGGACAGCTTCAGTTGAGTTTATTTTAACAGTGAGGGTGTGATGTATCAGCTTTGGTGGGCTGTGAGGTCTGTTATCGGCCTAGAACCTCCTTGCATGCGTGAGGCCATGAATGCAAGCAGCACTTCAGACGAAATGTGACGAAGACTTTCCTAGAAACCTTTCAGAAGAAATAAAATCGTCTCCTGTTAACAGCTTTAAGACAATAAACATCAAGTTCTAAGTGTAGAAAAGCAAATTCCTCATAAATATACAATATATCACAAAATTCCCTTGCCTATTTCACGTGTTGAGTTTTTAAATCCATGTTGTTTTTTTGTGTTACTGACATTAACAGGGTTTCTGCAAGCCTTATTTCTCGGACACAATCTTAACCCTCCGTCTTCCACAAATTAAGGCCTTAAAAGATCTTAAATCTGAGACGAAAATCTTAAATTCAAAGTCACGGCATATGTTGCATGCATTGCTAAAATATAGAATAGATATATACTTCGCTTTAAAAAAACGTACAGTAAAAACTGTACTGTAAAAAACTGCAGCTGTGGTTGCCGTTAAATTGAAGTTAAATTTTACTGTTAAATACCGTAATTTTATTAACCGATATAACGGTAATATACCAACCTATTAAAGTACTGAAAACTGTTTAGTATCTTTTGAAACACACTGATAAGAACCAGATGCAGGCGGTGATGAGGGAGTCTCATGATAACCCAAATCAGCTTTCAAATATGAAAATTAGAAAGTGCGCAGTGTCATTCACATAAACACTAATCATCATGGTGAGACTCATTAAATTGAAATATGCAGTAAACATCAATTTAACAACAATTCATGCAACATCGTAATAAACATAACTTATCAGAAAAAAACATAAAATTCAAACTAAATTTTGAAATGCAATTCAGGGAATTCTGGGAATGTTAGTTTACCCTGTACATTTTACAGGAATTTACTATTAACCATTTAATAGGTTTTTACCGTAGCATTTTTCAGTGTTGAATACATTTACTTGCATTTAAGATATGAACTGTTCATTAAATCTCAAAATGAAGTGATTTTATGTAAACCGTTACAAATACTTGTCAGTGGGAAATAAAAACTTGTTTTTTTACCTCTGGCATGTATTTTTGTTCTTATTTTGAAAACTTGCTTCATAACGATCAGTTTCACAGAAAACAAGACTCGTGTCATATTGCTTGTGTCACATTTGTACATTGATTTAGGAATCTTTTGCATGGGAAACTTTTCGTTATATGGTTTGGAGCAGAGCTATTCTAACCTTAAATGAATGAATTGAAACTGTTTATAAGCTTCATTGCGTTTTCTTTACTTGGTTTTAAGTCGTTTTAAACGTTCTTATAAAGCCCAATGAGCCTTTCAAATATTTCTTCTTTTTGTTCCACAAAATTTCAATTTCTAGCACCTTATTTTTTGTTCATCCAGACACAATAAGCTGGTTGAAGCCTCAGTGCCACATTTTGCCTCTGTCCCAATGTTTATGGCAAGAGATCGTTGAAACGTACGTTTGTATACATGGACATAATCATCTCTCTCTCTAAGTGTAATGAGTACGTGTGCAGCATCTCTCAGCACTGATTGTGGGTCTCCTCGCTGTTCCCTTTCAAAACAAATGTGGTCAACCACAGAAAATGTTCCCTGGATGAATCACCGACAGCGATGATGATAATTACCCTCTCCATTAGCATGCATGTGGTGGAACTGGTGGAATCTGTTCAATTTTTCACATCGTTTTATTTGTTCGTTTTGGATTCTTATTATGTAGACTGTTCTCTACTGAATCATGTAAATGGGGTATATACTGCTGTAATTGAAATTAATCTCTCATTTAAATAAATCCCTATAATCCCGCTCTTTTTCTCAGCTCTTTGTTTTATGAGATGTGGCTCTTGTTTGGTTAAAATTCCAAAAGCGGTTTGGAATCGTTCTGCACTAATCGAGCCATCATTTCATCCTTGATTCACATGCTTAACTGAGTCACTTCTAATCAACTAAATATTAGCAGACATGCACAAAGCTGATTCTGAATATTTGTCAATGTTATGCATAATTTGTCAATCATGTTAAATGCGTAACAGCATGCATGACCCTTGCTTGATAAATTACTTGTATTGGTCACACAAGCACAACAAATTTATAGATATTTTCTTGCATGTCTGTTTTAATTTTTGGAGTCTAAACAGAGAAAAAGAAACAAAAAAAAATTACCTTGTACAAACTTAATTTAAACTAACTTTGGAAGTGTTTTGGAGCTAAGATTTCTTACTGATTCAACTTGTTTTCCACAATGTGACGTGCTGTTTATACACCCCCGATGCTGTTTGGGTATTTTATTTTGTTTTGTTTTATTTTTTCATTTTATTTACATTTTTAGAATTTAGGTTGTTTTTTCTGTAATCGGAAATAAATAAGAAGCAAATTTCATAGTGGACATGTTTGGTATTGCCTTCAATCTAAATCTTATGTTGTAAGCTACCCGATCTCAAGAATGTGCATTTAAATAGAATGCCAAATTAAGGCGAAAACTTGTATAAATACACAAAAATGGGCTTTGACATGTTATAATTATACATATTATAAATAAACATATATAGATGTTCACACCAATTTTTGTGTATCAGTAGACCGGCTGGTTTGGAAACATCAATTTCATATAAAATTCAAAAATACGTATATTTTTTGTGCATAATGCATAAGAAACGTCAACCGTCCAGAGGATGATGCATTACCAGTCAATGCTCTTCTTTGGATCCTGTTTAAATGTCCTACCTTCAGCAATATTTGTCACAGTTTTTGTCACATTTGTGTCAACACTGAAACAATCCCTTGTCCTCACACAGAAGTATCATGCTTCTAAACTTAGGATTCATTTGTAAAAGCACTCAAATATAGTCTAACCTCCAGTTTTCAAATGAGACATTCTCATGCGCAGCACAAATCAGAGACAACATGAGAGGAGAACCGAGCACCAAGCCATGATTTCAGGTAATCGAGACCAGCTTCTTCACCGGAAATAATGACTCACAACGTGTTTAGTCTGTCTGGCTTCACCCAAGTGACCCACTCAGATGGCCAGTGAGATTCAGACATTGCATAATGATAGAATAGAGTCAAGGGAAAAAGAAAGGCCTGGCAGTGATAGATGATGTTTGTGTTGAGGAGATAACGTAACATACTCACAGGTCAAAGTGGTTTACCATCCAAATTAAGGTGATCGATTCCTCAAAGCAGAGCAGTATTTGCTTAGTGTGATCACCTTGCAAGTTTGCCAGGATAGTCCCTGTACATGATCCTCATTTCAAAGTCAAAAAAGCCCATCTATGATTGTGCAGTTCTCCGATAGTGGACAACAGAGGGCGCTCAGCACATGGCCAGAACATCACTGACATAAGCTGTTTCAACTTGTGCTTTAAATGTTTGGAAATAAAGCCTGGATTGTTTAATTTATATTATAGATTACCGGCTTCATTGCATTAGACTCTTTTAGCACACAGCAAAAACCGCATAAGGGAAGGAAGAAATCTAATCTTATGGTTAGATACGTGATATAAAAATAGAAAAGTCATAAATGAGTGCTGAAAGGCTCTTACAGGCTTTAAAGTTAAATCACGACTGCCTTTTGAGGAATCTGTCAGGAAACGGTACCGCTGTGCCTGAGCAAACTTTGAAAAAACAGACAAAAAAAAAAAGCAAACAGTTTTTAATAGGATCATTATTTGGGGTTAAAGGGTTTTTCTGCAGGTCTGTCAAGATTTCATATTTTACCATCTCAGACCAAAGTAACATGGTCATAAACATTTATTAACATCAAGAATTAATCTTTAAAAAAGCGTCATATTTTAATTTAAATAAAAGCAAAATGTAGTTAAATGCAACTTCACATCTACCAAATGAATAAGTTACAGTCATTTGGCAACAGGGACACTGAAATATATATAACAATATATGTATTGTTAAAAGTGCTATATAAATAAAAGTGACTTGACTTGACAATGATAGTAATAATGAATCGGTTTTAAATGGGCATTTACAGTTTTTTTTCCCAATTGTTTCCACACATTTTCTGAAAGCATGCCTCATATTGTCAGAACTCTACACACAAATAAAAAAAACACGCACACAATGAGTCAAATGAATAGACATTTATAAGAACCAGTTGATCACTGATGTGCTTAATGTAAAACAGTATGACTTACTGTAAGCCTTTTTTTGTTCAGTGTTACACTTACTACAGGCAGTACATACTGTAGGCCAACATAAGTGCATATATTTCAGAATATTGGTTTTATTCAAAACGCACAAATTCATGGTACCAAATATATTTTACTGTATTTTTCCCACAAAAAACAATGTATACAGTGTTCATCCCAACCAACTCAAAGTTGCACATAATCTGGACATACATAATCCATCAACAGAAGTATTTACTGAATAGTAAATACTCAAGTCAAGTCACTTTTATTTCTATAGCTCTTTTAACAATACAGATTGTAGCAAAGCACTGAACATTATCAAATAG
>JAUMHG010000051.1:17076402-17096366 GCA_032359395.1 Enteromius anoplus | reverse complement strand
ACAGTGTAATTCGGCTATACATCCGCGCTAAAGGTGAAAGTCACCATAGCTTGTAATATAGACTCCAACCCAACTTTGTGAAGAGATTAACGGCGATATTTTTTTTTTATCGCACGATAAGAGTCTCGCGTTAACGCGCTAACGGCCCACCACTACTTTTTACATAACCAGACACAGATCATGAACTCCACATGCTTGTAAGTGTCTGTGCCAGTGGATGTACCTTTGCTTGTCTTTCCTTTAAAACACTAAATTCTAAGAGGAATTAAAGTTATTGATTCCATTCCCATAGGATTCTTTAAGAAAAGCTGCTGGGGGAGCCAAACAATTCAGCAGCTGAAAGGTAATGGTTAAGTTCTTCAAGAGACTAAGAACTAAAGCAGACCACACTCACTTAAACGCTTCAGCAGACGTTATTAGAGTGCACTGGGCAATACTACATGCTGCTTCTGGTCCAGCAGAACATGGAAAGAGGAAGATGCATGGACCAGTACATGACAGGGTTTTGTGTAGATGTGCCACGAGTTTCTTGCCAATGCTTTGCTGTTTTAAGCGCCAAAATATCATATTGCAGTAACTGCGAAACATCTCAGAACATAAATAAAGTGTCTGTTTGAATTACAATCAAATTTGTAGGTAAACATACTTGTTTCATAATTCTAAAAAGAGACTAAATAATGTAGTAATTCAAGGAATAGTTCACCTCAAAATTTTAATTCTGTCATGATTTACTTATTCTCAAGTTGTTCAAAACATAAAGACTCTCCATTGACTTCCATAGTATTTTTTCCATTATATGAGAGTTTGTGGAGATCTGCAACTGTTTGGTTCAACACATTCTTCATAATATCTTTTGTGTTCAACAGCAAAAAGAAACTTGAGAGTGAGTGAATGTTGACCATTTTTTTTATTTTTGGGTGAATGATCTCTGTTGTTGTTTGATCTAAGATCTAGTTTCATGGATCCAGGTACGGGTCAGTCAGGAATACAGTGAACTGGATTTCAAAAAATACTGTGGGCCGCCTCTCTTTAAGTTTTATTGGTCTGCAGATGCTTATGTCAGAATACGTTGCAGCAAAAGTCAGCAAACCAAATAGCATAATAACATATACTCTACCTACTTCTGCCATATAAATATGGTAGTCTATAGTGATTATAATTAACTTAATTTAAGAACAACAGAAGTTAATGGGAGGTCTTCATAAAAAAATATAGGCTACTAGTTAGTCTGTGCGTGTGTAAATGTGAAATTCAAATGTGAGTAATGATGATTCATAACCTCAGTTCAGCTCTGTCTGGAATACAGTTTCAGTCCCGTAACTGATGTCAGTAAGTTTTTTTACGTTTTGTAAAGAAGGCTGTTATGCTCGTAAATGCTGTATTTATTAGATAGTAAAAACAGTAATATTGTCAAATGTTATTGTTAATGTTATGCTATAATTTACAAGTTATACGTTACCGTTTTCTATTAGAATATTTCTTTTATTTATATATTTTTAAATATAATTTATTGCTGAGATAATTTCAGTCACATTATCCTTCAGAAATCATAAGAATATGCTGATTTGCTGCTCAAGAAACATGTTTTAAAAATAAATCACAATTAATTGCTTCCGAAATAAAAGGTTTTCTTTACATAATATGTGTTTGTACTGTGTTTATTTATTATTTATATATTAAAACACACACATGCAGTATACATTTTGAGAATATTTACATGTACATGCATATATATATATATAATTTATTTATATACATTTTATATTTGATATATAAAAATGAAATATATACGTGCATGTGTTTGTTTTTATATATAAATAATAAACAAACATAGTATACACAGACATACTATGTAAAGAAAAACTTGGGATTAATCACGATTAATCATTTGACAGCACTAATTAATTATTATTATTGCCAATTCTTGTCAATATTATTATCAAACTTTTTTACTATGAAAGCAAATGCCAAGATACATTTTGGCTATACCAGCACTGAATGAAAATGGAAAAGGTCTGCAGTGCTTCATGAGACTGCTTCCCCTCACTGACTATTCTTTCAGTCTCATGTAAACAAACCATAACTAATAACCCTCAAATTAAATTTTGAAAAACTGCCTTTTTTGTTTTATTCTCAGGCATCAGACAAAGCCTCCAGCCAGGATACACCCCACACAAATCATACTATTAAGCACACTGTCTCCTTATTAGGAAACAGACGATTGTTCTGAGCGCCCTTTTGGGGGCATGGCGTTCTAAATGTGTATTCTTTGCAAGGGAAGTGGACTTGAGCAGATCTGTGTTTATAGAACATTCAAAAACAAATTGTCTGGTCAAGTGGGCACTCAGAAATGACAAGATGGCTACAATAGCATCCCAAGAGCCACCTTTCCTAAGAACAAGTTTCTCAGGCTTCAGTGAAAATAGAAATAACCCCATCACATGTTTTGATATTCTGACTCTGTCTGTGGGATTGTTGAAGTTCTGCTGATATCATTTCCATCCTAGTCATTATATACTCAGATGCTGTAATATCCTCAAGCTCCTATGTCTTTAATAAAACAATGTTTTATTGTTTTATCATTTCAAATCCTTGTGGTAATTTAATTTTGTTTTAGTTTTATTTATTTATTCTTTTTTTCTAATATTTTTTTTATTGTATTTCAGATTTTCAATTAACGAAAATGTTTGTAATAGATATAGATTTAACAACACTTATTTATTTTTTTACCTACTTTTGAGCTAGATCACCATTTTAATAAACATTTAAATCACCATTAGGGGTTTAATTTCAGCTGTACATGGATGTCAATAACAAACCATTAAAAATATACAAGAAACTTCAAGATTGAAACAGGAAAACAGGATGTGCAGATGAAACACTCCAATACTCATTAGTTGTACCACACCGCTTTTGTTCAAGCTTAGGAGCAAGTTTTATCAAAACAAGACAAGTCGAATCACCTCATGGAGGTATTAATGGTAATAACACCCAGTTGAGCTGCAGAGATGTTCACTATGCTTCACCCATAAGCAAAGGGTGTGATCCTCAACATTACTATATGAGAGATGCTTTGATTATCGGTTATGGTATTTCAAGTTTAAACAAAAACATTTCTGATATCCTCTTAAGACAGATATTTAAGTTGCAGAAAATGTAAATTGTACAACCCAAATTCTGGAAATGTGAATTTTTTTACGTTCGAATAAAATGAAAACGTCTTGAAACTGCCTGAAGAAGGGAACGGAGGCGTCACGTCTGTGACCAACGAATAGGAATCTCGCTTCGAGATGACCAATCTACTCTGCGTGTATGAAAAAGAAATTGGCATGCGCTGATTAACATCCAGCTGCATCTGATCGCAGCGAGAGGAATAAATTAGTTCTTCGCGGAGGAGCTGAGCTGGTGACACGGCCCCTTAGCGGTTATACAGACCCATGGCGACGGGACGTGACGTCTCCGTTCCCTTTTTCAGGGAACGAGGGTTACATATTTAACCGAGACGTTCCCTTTCAGTCGATCACTCTGAGTCACATTGGTGACCGACGAATAGGGATCCCTACCAAAATATCATGGAAGCTGACCCTTCCAGCATCGTTTGGGAGTCTCCCAAGCCCCCAGTGTTTCCGCAACATCCGGCTGCTGAAGGGGGGCGAAGGAACTCAACAGGGTCTACTTTACTTGGACCCTTTCGAGAAATTTGTTGCCAAGCTGACCAAAACCGGGCCACTCCATGACACTACCTATTTGAGGTGAGGACACGGGAGGATACCGGTTCCACACGGAGGCTATAAAATCTAGCGAATGTGTTAGGGGTCACTCTACAAATTTCTGCAAGCAAGGCACCACGTGCCAACGCCCAGGGCAACACTACACTTCTTGTTGAATGAGCTCGTACACTGAGGGGGCAGGGCACACTCTGTGCCCGATAAGCCAGGGTGATGGCATCCACTATCCAGTGGGCCATCCTCTGCTCAGCATTTCCCTTCTGCCGGCCTCTGTGACAGACAAAGAGCTGGTCTGAGGTCCTGAAGCTTTGTGTCCGGTCTACGTAACATCTTACTGCTCGGACAGGACATAGCAACAGCAGGGCTGGGTCTGCCTCCTCAGAGGGCAGCGCTTGGAGGTTCATCACTTGGTCTCTAAATGGAGTCATGGGAACATTTATTTATTTGTTAGATGTTCTCCCAGCTTCAGCATTCAGTTCAAAAGCCAGCATCTCTGATGGTATGGGGGTGCATAAGGTATGGGCAGCTCGCATGTTTTGGAAGCCAACTAAAACTGGTTTTAGAGCAACATATGCTGCCCTGCAGATGACGTCTATTTCAGGGAAGGCCTTGTGTATTTCAGAAAGACATGCAAAGGCACATGCTGCAGCTATTACAACAGTTTTTTGGTAGAAGAGTCTGGTGCTGAATTGACCTGCTGCAGCATCTGGCGCATCATTAAACAAAAAATATGTTAAAGACAGCCACAAACTCTTCTACAGCTGGAAACCTATGTCAGGCAGGAAAGGGACCAAATTCCTATACCAAAACTCTAGAAACTGATAACCTCGATACCCAGATGTCTTCAAACTGTTTTAAAAAGAAGCGATGTTACACCATGGTAAACATGCCCCCAACCCCACTTATTTTGAGAACTGTAGAAGACAGAAGACATCCTGTTTGCTTTTGTTAACACTGCCAATTACATTTGAACACCACAGAGCATGACCTTTTAACCCCACTATATCAATAATATCATATTGCAAAAATGAAACTAGTTTCAGTATGAAATGGTCAGCATATATTAAAATGAACTATGCTGTGAGACTATGAAATATGCCACTTGCTAGTTGGCAATAGGCTTTCTTATAGGATGGGACAGCCTCATTAGAAGGCATCTGATTGGAAAGAAGTCTGAGCAGTGCAGCATGAGTCATCAATATATAATTTTTTTTAGAGATGAAAGACTATAATTTTTGCATTAAACTTTTTAAAAGGTTTTGCTAGCAGCAAAGTAAAATATACATGGCCTTAAAGCAATTTTTTTTCTCACTTTAACAAAATACTTATAATTAAAAGTCTTAAAACTATATCTGTTTACTGATTGACTACTACTAATACTAAAAAAACCAAAACAAATGTGCCGATGAAAGTCGTTGTGCTCAACCAGCCCCACTCTTGCAACCAATGATGTGAATTTGGGGTGGGACTATCTGTTTGTTTGACCAATGGTACGGGGGAGGAGCGTTTTGAGAAACCTCATTGCTTTTGCAATTGCATTTGGTGACGTTAGTGACCCATATATTACACACCTCACTTCTTAAGTACTATGATTAGACATGTATAAATGATGCATTTAGATGAATATGTTGTAGTGTATTGTTTGCTAAATGTTATTCAGACCATCCTAGGTAGTGCACGGTGCGATCCAACTCAAATGACTGTAAGGGTGGACGTTTTCTTTTTATCTGCAGAGTCAGAGGAAGTTGAGTTGCTGAAAGCAGGACGAAATCAATCACACTACTGCTCTCGGCTTGTCTTCTTCTGATGTGCACAACTGTGTTAGGTTTCTTCACATCTCTGGCATTGTATTCGGTGGCCTTGTTTACCACATACTAAACAACAGTACACAACTCATGGAAAATGAACAGATGCCTCTTAAATTAAACGTAACCACCCTGATGTTTATCAGCTATAATATGAATGGCTCAAATTCAGCTCATTGTTTATTTTTGCAGTCAGGGATGGGAGTGTAACCTAAGAGCTTGGTACTGATCCTGTTTATGAATCGCAAATGCGTGAAACGTTCATGAGACATGCATGAATGGGATGTTTCATGAATTTCAGAAGCTCTCAAGAGTCTTTTAAACATTTTGATGATAGAGAGACACTAAAAACTCTCAATGGACCTTAACGCACACAGGAAAATCTGCTGTGCCTTTAGGTGATTGCTTTCATTTGTCAACATCAATCAACTGATTAAAAGCAGCCTTCCCTGGAAGTGGAAAGTATAATTTATTTGGGTTGAACATAAAAGAATATTAAGGTTTATTCAAATAATTATGTATTGTTTTACAAACTGTTGTACTATAATTGAATTAGTAATAGCATTTAATTTTATATATATATATATATATATATATATAGCATAAAACATGAATACATTTATTCAGACTGGTAATTTAGAGCATCTTGTCTTTGTTGGGTTTGTGAAACAGCTGATTCAGATCAGAACTTTGAAGAACGGATCTTGAATCATTTGATTTATATTAGATTTTTGTATAGTCTTTAATCTATTTCATATCAGATCTTACTATTTTGATCAAAATTGTTGAATCAAAGATAGCTTTTTTTGGTAATGTTTCAAATTGCATTTACATTTCTGTCACTAGGTTATTTTTCAGTTTCTATTCTGGCACTAAATCCTTCATAGAAATGTTTGTAAAAGAAATAGCCACCCTTGTTTGAAAGGGCTTGTAATTTTGTAGTTGTTCAGTGTTCTGAAAGGATGTCCCCTCAGGTGAAGCTGTGTTTCCTTTGGCAGACCATCATAAACATATCTGGGCAGATTTGTTTTATCCAGATAATGATGACGGTATGGATAAGCTGTGTTGAAGTACTAAATGACTCAGTTGGGCTTTTCCATGAGCGATTAATGTAATAGGTCCTGAATTGAAACCACAGGAGTGCACACACAATTGCATGGTTGACTATCTATGCAAACTAAGGTTCACACAGCTGCGCAATACCATTGTCAGTTCTGTTTGGGGTGCCAAAAAAATGAAGGATGGATGAAGCTTAAAAGAAGAACTGAAAAGAATGAGCGTAACCGCATGTCTAAAAGGATGAACCAGTGGGAGTTGTAGTTGGAACAATATATTTTTATATTTTTATCTGTCAGTATGGTTACTTAATTTGAGAATCACACCTGTTAGAAGATTTTTGCACTATGTGAACAGAGCCTACGATATTGATCTTCCTAAGAGAGGACCATCAGATCTTAACAAAGCAGCAGTAACACGCAACATAGCAATTTATTTAAAAAGCAGAGGCAAACCACTGAACAAAAATCCTTTCATTATACCTTTCACAAAAATGTTGTCTCTTCTTTCCATTCCATTCATACTGCTAAAACTACAGAATCAGGCTTTTAGAAAGATCAGAACATGTTATTGCTTTTGTGAAAGGACAAGGTGTGCCTGATGTAAATGCAAGGACAGCTGATGATGATTCTGGGATGTTCATGTTTGTGTGCGCTTTAGTAGGAATGATGCAGATGACAGATCTCAATCTGTCACTTTCTCTTTCTTTTGGCATCTTCTGATGGCACAGAAACCTCAATATCTCTGGCTCTTGCCAACACTGAATGCACATTCATAGAAATAAGATAAAAATGATACTTGGTAACACTTTAATTTACAGTTACACCTATTATTTGCTTATTTGCATGCATATTACTAGAATATTAGCCATTTATTAGGCACATATTAATGCCTTATTCTACATCCCTAATCCTACCAAATACCTAAACTTAAGAACTACAGCACTAACTTTTAATAAGCAGCAAATTAAGAATTTATTGAGGGAAAAGTCATAGTTAATAGTGAAAAAGTGTATAACATTTTTATTTCTATATCAGTATTATTTTAGTTAACTGAAAGTAGTAAAGGAAATCCCAGGAATGAATTAAATACTTGAAATAATGCAATTAAATAAAAACTGAAATTAAATATATAAAATAATAACTTATTTTATTTTAGCTAGTTTCCAAGGCAACATTTTTCGTTTCCATTATTAATTGAAAATTAATCAAATTAAAGTAAATATAGGCACATTTTAAAACATCAAAAACTAATTAAAGTGACAAAAATGTCATATAAATATTAAACTTTAACTTAAATTTACATTAAAGCAGGACATATAAAATAAAATCTAATTTCAAATATTAACAAAAAATAAAAACTTAACAGAGAGTGCTTTTTATTGTATTTTGTCTGTGTGTCTTTTCAGTCCATGTGCGTCACTTTTGTTGTTTTTCAGTTTCTCCCACCATGAGCACTTGCTCTGACAAGTTAAGCATCAAAAATGAAAAACTTTATGAAACCCCTACCATTGGATTCCGTCAGAATGTTTTTGCATACACATGTGAATGGCTCTACGTGCAATTTCTACTATATCCTCGCAGCAATAGTTTTTTTTTTAACACTTTTTTTTTTAAAGTGTCCTTGTTACTGTACATGTTACATGTAGTCACGGCAGTAACAGTAAGTAATGCATAAGTACATGCAACTAAAGCATTTTCCTAACCCTACAGTGAGTACATGTAACTAAATGTAAAATTCTACTGTAACAAAGGCACCCTAATGTAAAGAGTTATTATTTAGCCTGTTTTTAAATAGTACTGAACAGACATGCTACTGCCTTGTTGCACACACCTCTTTGCATTTATTTGCAAGATTTTTGCCCATTACTGTGTTGGAGAAAATCTCAGCTCTTAAGCTGTAGTTAAGCTGCGAGAGCAGGATGTGTTCTTACCGTCTGCCCGGCTTATCCAGACTGCACAGCGCGTCTGTTCAGCTGACCTCTGGGTAAAAATGGCATTGATCAATATTCCAAGCCTTTCTCTTTAGAAGAGTGAAAGAGTGCTGTGGTTTCTGTTCATGAAAAATCACAGGCTTGTCCAGGAGACGCACTGCGTTCCTCAGTTACAGGGTCCTCCAGAAATCCAGGAATGCCAAAGGTGTCAAGATATCCAAATATCCTCATACTGCATTAAACTTCGGAGACTTTTTGCCAAAACAGGAGAGAAAAGGTAAGTTAATGTCGTCGCAATCTGCTCTTGTTACAGCAACCAGCCTTCGAAAATCGAGTGTGGAAAAAATTGATATAGAAGAATGTCCTCTCAGTGTGTACTGAGATGAGCAACCAGCCTTAAATAACGAGCACTCCGAATAGAAACCCATTAGCTGTTCTCCCAACCAGCATTACACTTTCACAAAAAACGGGTAATTAAAGGATATGCCAACCATCTGTCACTCAAAACACCTGCAAACTATCACTCACGAAAATACATATATATATATGTTTGGAAGCACTTGTTCACATAAGCAGCTGTTCATGTGCAGTTCTTTAAATGTTTACTGTGCAGGTTCTTGTCTTACATCCTTTATATACACAACTCCGAAAGAAGTAATCACTCGCAAAACAGCTTCAAACAGATGTTTATCCAACAGATTCCTCTGAAATGATTCATAAAAGTGAGGAAAAGCTGACTGCAGGTCCTTACAGAAGCCAAAATCCCATCATGCTCTCAAACACGTCCCGATCCGAACCCCGCCGCTCTTTAGAGTTGTATCTCCAAATACGCGATGTGGGCCCCGCGCCTAATTACAGATGGAGATTACGGTCCCAAAGACAGGTACCTGTCCAAGCCGGAGGATTACTGCTACCTGCTGCTCCAACAACTGAACTGAAGGAAACAGTGTTTACTTGGACTCCGCGAGAGGAGAGCGTGTGACGGCGAGAGCAGCACTGGGGTGTTAGAGATGAGTCTGCTGTGCTGCTGGAGATCTGGAGGAGAGGGAGGGTGTGTGGTGGGGGTATTGTGAGGGTGGATGGCATGTACTTTATACCACACACACCAGCTCCACCCCCTGTCCGCTGTGGACATTTACCTTCAGCCTGGATATCGGTCTATGTTAGTGATGTAAACAAAACTCTAAAGCCCTGCCAAAGTTACGCTAATTAGTTTATTTCTTAATTGTAGTGCCGGGATATTCTATAAACATTGTGGTTTTGGGTTGTTCTAAATCCCTAAAGGCTGAAATGCACATCTGAAGAGGTTTTAAAAGACTTTGGTGCCGTTTATAACAAACTCAAGCAGGGATATGTCTCAAAATATTAAAATGTTTTTTGCTAACACTCCAGTTTATTTTTTTTGTTAATTTCTTGAATTTAATTTTATATTTTATGCTTGCATGTTAGTTATAGTTAAAGTTTGTGGTGCGTACTGATCATTTGTATTAGTTTATGTTGTTTCTAAAGATCTAATATCGAGGGGTGAGAACCAGAAGGACGTGACATTTTGGGTGAAATAAATATATATTTATATATGACAAATTATGTAAATTATTGAAAATCTTTACAAATTAGTAGTCTACACAAAGTCATATCAAAATATGGTAATTTTTTGGCCCTGCTGTAGAGTCTTTCTGGTTCTCACCCCTCTATATAGTTTGAATCTAAACAAATGTGAGTCTGTGAGCGTCATTAACAATCTCAGTCTTCAGTTAATTCAGCCAGAACAATCAAACTTGGCTTTGTTACATTTTTAAAATTTAGTTTTCTGGTAAAACACTAGACTTTTTAAAATAGAAAAGTGTGACATTCTCCATCTGACTTGATGACATCATCACATTATTTGCCTTAGAAATTGCAGTTGGCCTTCTTTGGTCTTTCTGTCGAAACTCTTTTTGAACGTGCCGTTTTTTAAACTTTAACTACTATTATATTAAGCGTGCAAAATTGATGAAAACTAAACAAATATCTTTGTGGTCCATTTTATATACATTATATTTTATGTTTGCTTTATAATATATATATACACATGTTCAATTTGAGTTAAGGTCATGTGAAGGAGATTTGCATAACTTGTTTTAGTTCTGTCATGTTAACAGCATTAAACCAAAAAATTAACAGGTTTTATGAGCAATGCAGTATTCACACAAAGTGTATATTTTTGCTATTCATTTAACTGTAATCCTTGGAGAGCTGCCCTTAAACTTACAAATGAGGAAAAGTATATATCTCCCTTAACTAGAAGTTATCAGGAAATGTTTAAATTCTGTTGAAGCCATATCATTGATCTGGAGCTTGTGCAAATGACCTTTTGTTAGGTTTTTCCCGTGAATTTCCCATGAATGTAAAAGGCTTCCTATAACTGCTGCTATAAGTAAACGACTAGAAGAATAACAAAGTGCAGTAAATTGTAAAACTATGCTATATGATACAAATAAATGAATAAACAAATACTAATTCTGTAGAAACCATTTTCACTCAGAAATTAAGTTCATAAACAATTCCAAAGAAATGGTAACACATTGAATTAAAAATGAAATTTAGAAGCAGAAAAAATATAGTTTTTCTTATACATTATCTTACATGTTAAAAAGTCAAAATAAAATGTAATTTTTATGTAAGACCTTTTACTGTGTTTTACATTTAATATGTAAGATTCTGTATTATTTCTAAGCCACTATAAGCAAATAAGCAAATTTGTGATGTTGTGTGATTGAATTGAATAGCAATAAACAGTTCTGTATAATAATAGCTGCATTAATGAATACAATCTGCTTTTTTCTTACACTTTCTGTGAAAGAAACCTGAGGAAATACGTGTTTCAATATAATCAGATGCGTTACAATGAGAAAAGTACAGATTTATTAGTAGATGAAAGATATAAGAAGATGCAATATAAGAATATAAGATATAAGCAGATGCAAACAAATAAAACAATTGATACAAATTATACAATAATAAATCATGATGCATTTACTTTGGAGGAAAAACTATTATCTTTAATTTTTATTTTCTGAAAAATCTATCAAAACACATTGAGTTCATGTTTAAAACGAGTAAAAAAAGGTTTGCCAGATGTTGTAAAATGAATTATGTGTGTCCCTTTAAACCTATTGAATTAAATCATTCTAATTTTATATGTATATTTATTTACTTATTTTATTTTATTTTTTTCGACCCCCCCCTGTTAGGTATTTGATCTGTAAAAATAGTTGCTGCAGTTATGCATACTGTAGATTTATATTTATCAAATTTACAGTTTGTTCATTAACAAACATTAAACATAAACAAGTATTTATTTTTACAGAATATAACTATAAAAACAGCCTCATGCAAAGCATTCTGGGAACCAGAAATCCTCATCAACCTTTTTCATTTTTTTCCTGATAATGGTTCCCAAAAATGCTTTGCACGAGGCTGTTGTTTAATTTAATTTAATTTACTTTTTCCTGTAAAAATAATGACTTGTTAATGTTTAATATTAATTTATATTTGAACAAACTGTTGCCAGTAAATAACATCAATTTAAATCTACAGTAAGTTACTGGCAACCAACTGCCAGTAAAGACAAACAAAAATAACAAGGAAGTGTATGAAATAACTTAATAAAAAAAGGCTGAAGGACGTGTACAGTTAACAGAGGGGCATTGCAATTCTGTGGATATTCACTAAGCTTTCTAATATTAGGATGAGTGATACCCTCTAAACTTTGACACAGAGACAGTCAAATCCCTAAAATGCTTAAGTGAAACGCTGTAAGACACTATAGACAAGGTATATATATCCGGATTAAATCGCCATTCTCTCCCAGACGAGTCTTGACTCAACATGTTTAGGTCATTATTTATCGAATACAATCTATACAGAGAGCCATGGTTGTTTAGAACCGTTCCCATAGAAACTAATTTAGCCCGATGACTGATCTCTGGGGAGTGGCGTTAAAGCATTTCGGTCGACACAGGCCATTGTGAGTCGTGTCCATTCATAAATTCTTTTAAAGCCATGGGATGATTGTGGTACATCACTGAGCTGTTCATGGATATCAGAGCTGAACCCTTAACATGAATCACACACATTAGGATCCGCAAATGTTTCCCTCTTTCTGAGAATTTTATTTGGTGTCTCTACGAAGTAAACAAATAGCTAACCGTGGCATCAAAACATTGTAGTTATTTATTCACTCCCATGTCAATTAGGTGTCAAAGTCTGTAAACGTGCTCCGTTTAATGATTTTCCCGAGAGCGTTGTGTTGAGGAGCAGTCAGATTTACACGTGTCAAGACGTGTTGCTCCAGTTTTGACATCAGTGATGGTCACGAATCATTGACGTCAAACCTGAATACGAGATTTTCAGCAAATAACAATTTACATTTACATCCACGCCTCATGGAGAACTTGGAATGTGACATAAGAGCGAAATGGATATACAGTGGGGCAAAAAAGTATTTAGTCAGCCACCAATTGCAAGTTCTGCCACTTAAAAGATGAGAGAGGCCTGTAGTTTTCATCATAGGTAGACCTCAACTATGAGAGACAAAATGAGAAAAAAACCAGTAAATCACATTGTAGAATTTTTAAAGAATCTATTTGCAAATTATGGTGGAAAGCCAGTATTTGGTAAACAACAAAATTTAATCTCAATGCTATGTTATATACCCTTTGTTGGCAATGACAGAGGTCAAATATTTTCGGTAAGTCTGCTTTACAGTAGATTTGGTGTTCTTTGGATGCAACTCAGCATTCTTTCTCCTCCAAACATGCAAGTTAAGTTTTTAACAAAAAGTTATATTTTGGTTTCACCTGACCATATGACATTCTCCCAGTCCTGGATCATCCAAATGCTCTCTAGCAAACTTCAGACATGTACTAGCTTAAGCAGGTGGACACGTCTGGCACTGCAGGATTTGAGTCACTAGCGGCGGAGTGTGTTTCTGATGGTAGCCTTTGTTACTTTGGTCCCAGCTCTCTGCAGGTCATTCACTAGGTCCCTCTGTGGGGTTCTGGGATTTTTGCTTCGTTTCTTGTGATCATTTTGACCCCACGGGGTGAGATCTTGCATGAAGCCCCAGATCGAGGAGATTATCAGTGGTCTTGTAAGTCTTTCATTTTCTAATAATTGCTCCCACAGTTGTTTTCTTCACACCAAGGTTCAGTCTTCCCAGCCTGGTGCAGGTCTGCAATTTAGTTTCTGGTGTCCTTTGAAAGCTCTTTGGTCTCTGCCGTAGTGGAGTTTGGAGTATAACTGTTTAAGGTTGTGGACAGGTGTCTTTTACTGATAACAAGTTCGAACAGATGCCATTAATACAGGTAAGGTCTGTGAGAGCCAGAAATCTTGCTTGTTTGTAGTTGACCACATACTTATTTTACAGAGGAATTTACCAATTAATTCATTAAAAATCCTACAATGTGATTTTCTGGATTTCTTTTTTCTTATTTTGTCTCTTATAGTTAAGGTATATCTATGATAAAAATTACTGGCCTCTCTCATCTTTTTAAGTGGGACTGAAGACTTTTTGCCCCTCTGTATCTCACTTAAAACAGAAAAGTAACTTTCTTCCATGATGGCTATTTAAAGGGTCAGTTCCCTCAAAAATGAATGTCATTGCTCACTGAATCGCTGACTGAAGACGCAGAAGATTAACGTTTTGTTTGGTTCTGAAGGGAAACACGCACTTGATCAACCGAAATGTGTTTATCTTCGCGAGAATCATTCATGATCCAGCCTCCTACAGAAGCAGTGAGTATGTCTTTTAATGAATCTTTGCAAATTGCCTTTCGTAATAATGTGCTAATTAGCAAGTTTCACTATGAATACGGCTAAAAAAGATCCTCCGAGAGCGCCGGAAAAGAGGGGCGGGGTCAGCGGAGCTTGTGAAGATTTAAAGGGGCAATACACCGAACAGTTGTGTTGTGTTTGAATCACTGGAGCATAAATAAGTTCTGTTTGTATTTCAAATATATTTCTATATATAACATAAATTATCTAAAACATCTAAAAGTATCTATAAATATTTTCAAAACATGTAGTTACATGTAGGCCTCTATATACAGTATATATACATACATATATATATATATTAAAAAAATATACAGAGTACACACCCATGTAACTTTCTTTTTGGATGTGATTTATCATGATTAATTGTTTGACAGCACTAATTAAAATGTATTTTAAATACAGTTAAATATACTACAAATACATATACAAAAAACTGACATGTAAAATACTTAAAAATTTGTTTATTTAGTTTGAGATACCACACTGTTTAAACATTTTATTTTCCTGATAGATAGTTTAAACTTGATGAACTTGACAAGGCACTTGCAGAATGACTCTATAAGTCTCTATAAGTCTTCTACAACACTAAATAGCTCAAATTTTGTTTTGGGTTCTAGGAAACAAACGCTTGCTCCATTTTTCTTTTTGGAAAGCATAAGCCGTAAAAAGAGCCGCTGTGTATCTGGAGGCCTGAGCAGAACTGAAAAATTTAGCATTCCTACACTCTTAATCACCGCCGTCAGTTTATCATCCGTTATTAAGATGAAGAGGTGGACCTCCCTCTCTCTAATGGGAGGCCAGATTGAGCGCTGGCCAGAGGACAGGGAGCAGGTGAGGCTATGAAGAGAGCTGCGGTGCTGTAAACACCAGAGCCGCCTCCCAGCTGTGCAGGACTCAAACATCTGCGGTCAGAAAAATGTAACATTGACTCGTGGCCATGAGTGTGTATGGCCTGCTAATGATATAAGTGTTACCATTAGACTTCGAAAATGTCTGGGAGATGTGTGTTCAGGAGACAGAGAGCCACTGGGCCTGTAATGCAGCTTTTAATTCAGGGTTAGCTGGAAACTTAACAAAACATGCAGAATCATTCCAGCAGCGTACTGAGAAAAAGTCTGTTTACTTCATTTTAAAGGGAAAGTTCATCCCAAAATGTTGTACTTTAATTACTCACCCTTATGATGTTCATATATTGGTCCTGTATGAGTTTCTTTCTTCTGTTGGTTAATAATGATCTTCATATATAGCCTTTTGTGAAGAACCTTTTTAAGTGAGTAAACAATGTGTGTGTTTTTCCCCCATTTAAGATGTCTCTTTCCTTAAATATGGTTAAAAAAAAAAGAGAGAAAGAGATCATGTCATACAATTTCCAGTTAATTAGCCCTCATTTTCATTTACTGTACAACAGTAATTTTTCTGCTTATATATAGTGTCATTTGTTGGTGGGAGTGCCTATTTTAATGTCTACATAAATGTTCATTTGAGCTCATTGTTCTTAATTTATTTAAAACAAACATCACTGTAAAATAAAATACATGATTAAATATTATCTCTGGTGCGTTTCTGAACGTCATGCAACAATGACAAAAAAAGCATGGGTTGTGAGAATAAAAACAAATCACACAGAAAGAAATCTTCAAGCTAAAAATGAAAACTCAAATACAAAGTACACTCAAATTATGAGATATATAAAGTCACACTGTGATATATAAAGTCAAAATAAGACAATAATGTTTGATATAAAGTTGCAAGTAAAAATTAAAAAAATAAACACATTTTGATACATCAAATTATATTTACATGAAGGCAAAAAAGAGACATAAAGTTGGCAGCTGTGGTTGCCAGAATAAAACCGTGAAAAATACAGTAACAATGCTTTTTGTTTTATGGTTTTATGTTAAATTTACAGTTAAATACCTTAATTTCTTATAATAAACCGTGGTAACTGACATAATGATAATATACCAACCTATTAAAGTAGTGAAATCTATTTTGTACCTTTAAAATACACTGATAACTACCAAATACATGTAGAGAAATTCTAATACTTGTAGCCACAATTATTGGCACCCAATTATCGCTACGTCCTTTTCCCAAGATAACAGCTTAGAGTTTTCTCCTGTAATGCTTGAAGAGTTTGGAGAAAAGAGACCATGTTTCGGTCTTTTTTATGTTTAATTCATTGTCACTTGCCATTTCTTGATCATTTTTTCCTTTTTTTTCCTTTTTCGAAAAATTTACAAGCAATTACTAAGTGAAAATTGTGCCAAAGTCAATCTAAAGCCATTTTTACTTTCCAGTCTATATATTTTCTGTGTTATATTCACAAACCTATCCAAAAGAAATACATGGAAGGTGATGTACCACTTATCATACAAAACCATGAGAACTTTCTCAGAATGTGCTGATTATATCTAAAGATGTTCTTCAGCTATTCATCTTCAACAGACTCGAGGCGTCTTCAGAGATAAAGTCAGATTTATAGTGATATTGTATTGCACAAAGGGTCAAGCAGTCTGTGTAAGTCCTATTGTGAGCAGCATGAAACAGATGTTTTCGGTATTATGGTATGGTTTTGTCACATGAGAATATGATGACAGATTTATAATTATCTTAACGCAAGCCATTTCTATTAAAGCCGAATGAATCTTTAAACCTTTTTTTTGGTTTTCTGGACACCAATGTAGCGATGATGAAGAGTGCTTCAAATCGAACATCTGCTCTGCTTTAGGAACATTTTGTACCATATTCCCGCTCCCATTAATTGACAAATATTCCGAGATTTATACTTTGTTTATCAGTTCACGGTAGTGTTTACATACACAGAAAAGATCCTCTTGGCATTTTCAAAGTAAGCACAAGTTGACGCTGCCAAGCACCCAAAAGAGAATCCAATAATATTCCAATGGCCCAGAAGAGCAGCCTACAAACCAAAGAGGTGACACTGAATATCTGAATATCACTTTGCTCTCATAAATGAATTTGCAGGAAGGTTCAAATACAGACAGCGATTTGAGGATTTCAAATTTTTCCGAAGCCGAGGTTCGAGAAGAGAATCCTTTACAAAGCCATAATATCACCCGTGGGGACTTAAGCCTCATCGTTTTCTGCAGACGTTGCATCGCAGATGTTTGTATGCGAGGATATGTGTGTTCAGAAGGGTGGGGATTGTGAGCGGTCAAATTTGAGAAGTTTGGTTTCAGTGTATTGGATTCCCTCCACTCAGCACTCAGTAAATTATTCAGCTGTGGGACTGGCTTGGTTTAGATTTTTATTAGCTAAAGACCAACTTCATATATTTCTCACTCTGAGTTTATCTCACACTAAACAAACTCATCTTTTACACCGAGATGTGGATAACTTTGGCTCTTTGGACAAGCCACGTAATTAAAAGCATAATAAATCAGTGGTAGCGCAACACTAAAACCCAAAACAAGACAACGCAGGCTATGATAAATCCATAAATGCCGCAAGTATGCTAATGTTTACTACAGTCGCTGCACGAATGGCTGAAATTCCATCGAGCAGAATCACTGGGTTTCTACTGAGCTTGTATTAAAATGAGCGTTATTTTAGGCTGGTATTTGTAGTAACTGTGCTTTCCCTTTCAGTCGGTCACTCCAAGTCACGTCGGTGACTGACGAATAGGAATCTCGCTTCGAGATGGCAAATTAACTCTGCGTGTATACAAACACGCCAATAAAATTGGCATATGCTGATTAATATCCAGCTGCACTTAATCACGGCGCAGGGTATAAGTAGGTCAGCGGATTAAGCATTCATTAGCTTTTTCGCTTCGGAGCCGAGCAACATGCGACAGTTCCTGAGCATTTCCTCTGCTTACCTGACGGAGGAGGCTGGTGTCACGGCGTTTGCAGCGGCAAGACGTGTCCTTTTAAGGATGTTCTACCACCCGTGCGATCTTGGGTGCGGCTGTTACCTGGCGCCGGCGCCACTGCCTTACGTGCTTGGTCATCGAGCACGCTAACGCTTGCGGTAGCATGACCATCTTGGAGCTGTGGACCAGTCTCCACTACCTTGAGCATGGTGGATTCCCCCTTCCGCGATCAGGGGCTCGCGCTGGCAGTGTCCGTGGAGCTTCCGGTTCTGGGGCGGGAGGGGCTGGCATTACAGTGACAGTCAGGAACACTCCTCGGAGTGCGCCTCCTTTCGCCCGCACTCCGACACCGGTGGAGTTGCCATTGGGGCTTTCTGGGCCGGAAACGGTACCAGAAGTCACCTATGGTGCTCCCCCCAATGACCGAATGTCTGTCGCAGCATCGGGAGGAGAGTTCGACTCCGTAGAGGAGGCGGGGGCTAGTGTGGCTTCCACTGGGCGTTCCACTGCTCCTGACCCCGATCCGGAGCTCGTAGCTATGCTCTCCTGGGCCGCCGCGGGGGTCGGGATTGAATGGGCTCCCCCACCCCATCCCGAGCCCTCGCGGTTGGATGATTGGTACCCCGGTGTGGCTCGTGCTGGTGCACAGGGCCCCACCCCGGTGCCGGAGGTGCATGATGAGCTTACTCAATTGTGGAGGGCACCTTTCACTGCTCGAAGCGGTCGAATGGCTCATCCTCCTTCACCATCCTTGTCGGTGGAGCAGCCAGGGGCTATACGGGGGTCCCCCCAGGTGGAGAAGTCTGTTGCGATGCAACTGTGTCCTCAGGCCTCTACCTCTTGGCAGGGTAACCCGTCGGTCCCCTCCCGGGCCTGTAAGCACTCATCGAGTCTCATTAGTGATGCTTACAAAGTCTGTGGAGAGGCTTCTTCCTCCGTACACGCTATGGCGTTGTTGCAGATCCATCAAGCCAAGGCATTGATGGCCCTGCACGAGGGTGGTCACGATTCGGAAGTTCTTTCTCAGCTCGCCCGCCACCTCCTCCTCTGAAGTCGGAAGCATCTGAGGTCGCTTCGTGCCATTCATATTCCAGGTGTTTACAACCAGACAGCCGACGAGCTGTCTCAAGCAGCACTCCCTGGAGAATGGAGACTCCATCCCCTGACGGTTCAGCTGATATGGGAGAAGTTCTGAGCCGCACAGTAGACCTGTTCGCTTCCCCGGAAACCTCTTATTGCCAGTTGTTTTACGCTCTGACCGAGGGAACCTTAGGCCTGGCTCACAGCTGGCCTCGGGGCCTACGCAAGTATGTGTTTCCCACAGTGAGCCTTCTAACAAAGTGCCTGTGCAAGGTCAGGGCAGCTGAGGAGCTGGTCCTGCTGGTAGCCCCTTATTGGCCCACCAGGACCTGGTTCCCCGAACTCATGCTTCTCGTGACAGCCCCTCCTTGGCCGATTCCTCTGAGGAAGGATCTACTGACTCAGAGACGGGGCACCCTGTGGCACCCATGCTTAGATCTGTGGAAGCTCCCCGTCTGCCCCCTGGACGGGACGCGGAGGTTCTAAGTGACCTACCTCAAGGGGTGGTTGACACGATTTCTTCTGCGAGAGCACCTTCTACAAGAACTGCCTACGCGTTGAAATGGAACCTGTTCGGCGAGTGGTGTTCCTCTCAACGAGAGGACCCCCGGAGATGCCCGATCAGAATTGTGCTTCTCTTCTTGCAGCAAGGGTTGGAGCGAAGGCTGTCTCCCTCCACCCTTAAAGTCTATGTGGCTGCCATC
>JAUMHG010000051.1:17039258-17062797 GCA_032359395.1 Enteromius anoplus | reverse complement strand
CAGGGATATCCTGGACCAAAACCTTCTCCAGAGTGCTCAGGACCTCAGACTGGGCCGAAGGTTTACCTTTCAACAAGTCAATGACCCCTAAGCACTGAGTGGCTTCACAACAAATGGCTGCAATATAACAAAGAGGGAAAAATTTAAGGGGGTCTGAATACTTTCCATACCCACTGTAGGTTTGGTTTAAAATAAAATGACTAGTAATTTCTTTCTTTCCTTTTCAACTTAAAGTTTGCATATGCTTTGATATTTCTCTGTTTGTACCTCATGGATTTATTGTATTACATGAATAACGTGTTTAACATTTGCATTGAAATTGTTACATCCAGTCCACCTGCAGTTTTATTTGTTACCATAAAAAGAGCATCTGGGGAAATGTCTTGAAGATGTGATGTACTGAGACATTGCATTCTTCTTACTGTTTTCTGGGTCCTCTCAGTGAGCAACTTCAGCAGTCAAAGATCAAATGATGGTTTCTTGGTCAGGAGAGCCATAGGAGTTTAATTTAGATGATTTAGACCCAGTGTTATCTATTGCATGCCGTGCATTGGTCTCAAACAGAAAGGTTTATATCATAGATTTGACCTTTGCTCTCAAACTCCCATATTAAATTGCAACACAATACTTTGCATATGTATGCTGGAAAGGTATAGCTCACCCAAACTTTTCAATGTTGTCATTTGCTCAACTTCATGTCACGATCTGACAGATTCTGAACCTCTATTACTTTCACAGCATTTATTTTTAAGAGTCCAGAGGATGACAAAAAAGTCCCTCTCTGTTGTTCCACAGAGGAGGGAAAGTCACTGGACTATAATGTGAATTAAATCAATACTTTCTTACTTACAGAGAAGTCAGTGCCTAAAAAAAATCACAGTTGCTAAATACCTAAGAAGTGTATTGTTCCTCAGAAATGCATATATACACAAGTTTAATAAATAAAATACCACGTAAATATGTCTACTAAATTTTGGGTTTTGGATGAGCTATCCCTTTAACTGTGCATTCCTTACATGTGCGAGTACTATGACATATTTTTAAGGAAATGACAATAAAATAACTTTACAGTAAGGCTTGGTAATGCATTAGGTATTATAAATAAGAACCTTTTTACAGCCTTTATGATGTTTATTAATACTAATAGTTTTTAAATATATATTAGCGTAAACTGTAAAAATGTTTTCCTCTGCTGATGTTAAAAAAATATGTGCTGGAAACGCTCAAGTATCAGACATGACTCCAGGCTGCTGCTAGTGACAGTGAGACACCAAGTGTACGCTGTAATTTAAGGTGCATGTATATAATTAAATGATCTATGCAGTGAAGTTGTTCTCTGAGAGCATCTCTTAATAAAACAGTTAGCTCCTAAAATATAACATCACCAGATAAACCGAGCATTTACAGACTCGTGGTTGAAGAATCATAAAGAGTGTAAGAACAATGTTTAATCGTATAGTCGTTTTCTGGGTTGAATCAATCATGTTACATACATAAATCAGCTGTCCTATTTGATGTCATTTCAGTTCTAATGTGATGCCAATGGTATAGGCCTTTCTCCAAATTCATTTAGTTTATTTAATTCGGCCAAGCAAAATAAAGTCTATGCAAGCCTCTCATAATTTGCCATATGGAGGGGAGCCATAATGTAGTGAGTGAGTGTACTGATGATGGGGCATTATTCATGTACAGCGTGTCATGTATCTGTTAACATGTGATGGTTACACAATCTTTTCGTGTTCGTTTTAAGAGTTACATGGGGTTTTGCTCTGCAGCATGTTACATACCGGGGCATGCCATATTTGTCTTGCTAGTGCCCTGCACAGAAGTGTGTTTAACTTTTTTTTTTTTCTCTACAGATAAAGTAAAGCAGTGCCTAAAAGACTGATGGTTATTTGTTCAATGGAGCTATTTATTCTGAAAAATCATAATAAATTATTTTGTTATTCTTCAGTGCTAAATATCTCAAGCGTGTACTTTTTCCTGACACTCTGCGCAAATTATAGGAAGAACTTCCCTGCGAAAGGTGTGCTGTATGAAAGCGATACGCATTTTTCAAAAACTGGGTACGATGAGGGGACTTAATTCTCACACTGAACATTAAAAGCCTAAAAAAATACTACAACAGACCATGAATGAATCCTGAAGCCTGATTAGCTCAGTGTTAAAAACATGGTAAATCATGTATTCTACAATGTCTGTATTCATTAAAATAATACTACATTCACTACAATTAGAGTACAAATTCATCTTTATTTCAATAATTAATGACTTTATTTTTTTACATTATTTCCATTTTCACTAATAGGACAAATAAGCAGGTCAGTAATCATGTTGCATTAAAAGTACTTCTGTTGCACTGCTCTCATACGGACTCCGTGAGGAAAAAGACCTAATAATGCACCTTCAGTGTGGTAGCAGCACCTTCCCTCTACCAATGCAGTTATGAAAGCCTTTGGTCCCATCAGGGCCAGCAGGCTGGCGAACAACTGAGACACTTAAAGACCTCACTATCTGATTGTGTGCCACAGAGTCGCCCATCTCGGGCTGAATGACCTGGGCGGCATGTTTACGCCTCTGGACCCAAGGGCTGCTTGTGAAGACCAAGTCGTCTGGGGAGAGCTCGCCCGAACCCTTGTACCTGCCGGAGGAGGATGTACCAGCTACAGCGGGCGAGCTGCTGAAAGGATGAGTGGCCAGAGGAGAAGTCACATGACTGCAGGGAAAAAGCTTACGAGGCAGGAGAGGGCTTCCTACGGGACTCGCAAGGGGATTCCTGTATGGGTCAGAGCGGAAAGTCGATACCCGTGGGACGGCGAGGGGGCTGCCATAGAGGGCCTGAGGGCGGGATACTCTGCGGTTGGGCCGGGGCGAAGCAGGGGTAAATTCGGACTCTGATGAGCTGCAAACAGCCGAATCCTCCAGAGAATAAAGGAAGCGCCTGGACTTTCTGTTTGGCTTTTTCAAACTCTCAGTATCAATGCCTTCTTCGGACTCTTCCTCCGCTAGACCCTGGCTCCATCCTGGCTTACGGGTGCCACGGCTTCCCAGTAGGACCACACAAACGCCCCTTCCTCCCTGCTGCTGCTCTTCTGCCTTCAGAGCTTCGTAGGCCTTGCGCGCGCCCTCCAGATACTCGTACTCCACCACAGCACACACTTTGTGCCCCAGTTCCAGATGCTTCTTAGTATAGCGCTTCAACTCCATAGGGATCTCTTTTCCCGGCCGCAGAATGCGGAGAGAGGAGATGGTGCCGTAGGGAGAAAACACCCGCATTGCGGCTTCCATGATACCTAGCTGCTCCACACCCGGTGAGCCATTTACCTTGTCTTTGACTGGGCCTACACCATCTAGGAAGTTCCAGGCCAGAAGTAGCTTGCTTGTGGGAATGCACAGGAGCCAGTCAGGTACCGGGGTCCTTCGTCGCACCTTGGTTGCCATCTCATTCACTTCCAGCTGCGGAGACCTTCTTGCTGCCGCCAGGGTTGTGCGCCAGTCACGTGTGAGATCTTTAATCTATGAAATCAAAGCACACACACAGGTTATTTTAATAATTACCACAAGTATTGGTTGGTAAATGTTATGTTCTCTTACTATATACCAGAACAAGTCATCTTATTTACAGTGGAAAATACCTGCAGATATCCCTATGTAGCACACTTTATATTTTGGCTTTGGGTTTTTTTCTTATTAGTTATGTAAATTAAAGTTTTAGGTTACATCTCGTGGTGTGAAATTAACCCAACAATGAATTATGTTACCTTGATGGCATCTTATATTTGTGTAACACTGTGCACCTTCTATATATTAGGATCTATTGTTCTCAGCCTAAATGTAAAGTTACTTGTAATGACTTTTGATGCATCATGTGAATTTTCACAGTTTATTTTATGATGGTTTTTTGATCTCACCTTCTTGAAAGATGTCAGCAGCTTCAAACTAACATAACCCATCTTGTTTCTTTGGACATGTTTTAGCAAAAAAGCATCATCGGCCAGATTCTCATCAGAAAGGTAGTTCTCCAGCTGGGCAGCAATTTTGTGTGTCAAATCATCATTTGGAGGAATCCAGAGATCACCTTCACAGAAATCCTCCTCAAAAACATCAGTCAACTCGATTGAACTCCTGAAAAACAGTTTTGGTTTTCATAACATACGAAACAAATATCTCAAATTAGCCTAACGTTACTGCCTGTTTAAAAAGCTTCCCTGAGTGTTTTTTTTTTTTTTACATCACAAACTCTTAAAGTTATTTTGATAGGCTATATTTTCAAAAATATTACAAATTTATCCATTAACGTACCCATCCAAACTATCATTTAGCCCATCATCAATGTATGAGAATGGCCCCTTTGACTGCTGAGTGTCTTCGCAATGGAAGATGTCAGTAAAACCGGGTGAGGACATGCTGTTGACAAATTATTTTGATCTTACTCACACTGACAAAACTAAACGTTAAAAATATGTGCAAATTAGTTGTCAAACAGCCTACCTTACGTCTCTCCTGTATGTGTACCTGAAGACAGGTGATCCTTTTTAGAATACTGATTTATACGTCTTTACGTCACCATTAAAACGCGAAGTGTACTGGCCGACGTCATCCGAAACAAATGAGGGTAAATGATAAATTCATTAGGGGCAAAAATAACTCTTTTTTTTTTATCTATCAGCTTTTTAAAAAAGTAGATAAACAGTTTAAATAAACAGTAGGCTACATACGGGCTATGCACGTGCACTGTCAGCAAAGTGCCGTTTGGAAGCATACATTTATGAGAAAAAAAAGATTATATTTTCGCTCTAACCAACAAAAATAGAGATCACCCCAGCCATATTTTTCACACTTAATCTCTCTTAATTATTCAATAACACGTAGCAAGAGCCAGTGCACCTCAGATTTTTGAGCAAAGTGGATTTTGATTATGGCTTTCAAAAGACGAAAAAAAATAAAATAGCTGCATCACAACCAATCACGCACAATGCTGTTGAGCGAATGAATGCAGTGGCCAATCAGAGGCGTTCAGATGAGTCATCGCTTTCTCTCTGCCGAATTCTCTGACCAAAAACAGTTATGTGCAGACTTTAGAGATTCATTTCACAGTGTAAACAGCTTCAGTGACTTTAATGAGAGTTATTGAGAGTCCTCAAACTCTGGCTAGACTGAAATCAATGATAACGGCCTTTCATAATGGAAATTATCTCTTTCTTAAGTAATTTATTTTTTTAATTTCACGTTAAATACACAGTCGTATTAAAAATACTTTATAACATGACATCCATACTTAAGAAAAAATGGTTTTATGCGTAGATAGCCTAACAGATTACACAAACATAGGCTACTTCGTATTCATTTGAAAATAAAATATATTTCATGATATAATTAACAGGTTAATTAATAAAAAAGTTATGTTATGTTAGTTTTACAGATTGTGGTTGCTGCTGCGTGTCACATATGATGATGAGTGCATGACGCCCCTGCACGTAGCCACTTTTCCCAAGACGTTTAATGGGCGTGTTAATTACTTTGTGAGCCATGGACTTTTGGAGACCCTGTAGACTTTATGCAAACCTGCCTTTGACCCGACTTGTGTGTGTACTGGTGAGGGATGAGGTGTCAAGATTAAGTGCAAAGTGTATTCCAAATGAATAGGTACCACAGGGGATCCGTGAGACGGTGGTGCAGGACTAGACCCGACCCCCCCTACTAGGCTTCCTGTATATTAGGACTGTTACCTTCTGTGTGTTAAGGACAAGTTTTTCCCCACGTATGTGCCGTTCTTCAGAGAGCACGACTAGGTGTTCTGAAGTCCTGCTAATTATCTAACACTATTCGCAGCCAATAAACACACTCTGGGTAATATGTGCTCAAGCATATTATAATTACAGTAACTGTTTCCTTTGTAGATGTAAGCGACTCGGTGTGAGCGGAATTAGAGCTATTGATAAATACTAATAACAGCGCACACAGAACGATTTTCTCGATTTATTACAACCACAAGTTAGCAAACAATCAATGCACTTTAAATAAAAGAAGATGGAAAAAAATAATGCACAATAAAATGTTAAAAGAACTGTTTCTTCGTTCATAATATCAATTTATGACTGCAATGCCACCAAAATGTAACTACACAATAAAATAAAGTCATTGTTATTTGTTAGCTTTTGTACTTTAAAAGCACAAAAAAAGTTCCCCAAATAGAATACTTTACAAGTATATAAACCATGTACCCTGCAATTGGATGGATAAGCCACTTTACAATTAAATTGTCAGGACATATTATCACCAACAGGTGGCAGTCGTTGATAGAAAAGGTTTCTGCTGAGGTACTGATTGCTGAAATGCTTTTCTCGAGCCTCATAATAGCTCACTTTATCACTTTTGAGATCTTAAATAGCATTTATTTCGTGTTAATTAGCATTTATAGCATATTTCATCTTATAACAAAATTATAGTTAATTGCAAGTCGTTTCCTGAGAATAAAAAGGAGTAAGCTATATTGCGCTACAGAAACATTTGACAGCAGGTGGCGCTTTTAGAACAGTGAACTGGTTCAATTCAGTTTGAGATTATTGATTTGAGTTAAAGATTGTTTGACTGATTTTAAAAGTAATTTACTATTCATTTAAAACGCATAAATATACCTTGAATGCAAGGCATGTCTGAACTGTTGCACGGGCATAAAAATGTGTATTATGTATTTATGTTACAATATCAGGCTATGAAAGGTTGGACTCCGTAGGCATTTTTAGTGAGGAAAGTAAATCAAGTTCCTTTAAGACGTTGACCCATGTTTATGCAGACGGCTTTCGTAACCCTAGCACAACAAGGTCCCATGACAACATCAACAGCTCTGATCCTGTGACTACCGTCTATAATTAGCCGGTAGAACTGGAACAGCCTGGGTGATGAAAGTTCCAGGTAACAAGGAGACAGAAACTCTACAACCGTCTAGAGCCTCTGCAGCAGACGACGTGTTTTGCAAAACAAAACGTGACTCCTGCAGAGATAGATGCCATCGATTTAGCGCATCATCTAACCGTGCACGTTATTGCATCGAGATGAGAATTAGGAGTCACCAGTGACCATGAACGCATGAGAGTTTCGGCACAACCGGCTTGTGCAATTTCAAAATGTGACCATGTATGCGATTTAAACCCGAATATAAAATTCTGGCTATATTAAGTTTCGTACATGATGCAAAAGTTTCAGACAAAACTGCAACATGCACATCGAAAGCATCAGGGAAACTCCATCATTTCCATAAGGAAATTCCATCGAACATGCTACAAACAAATTGAAAGCTACTGGGTGCGTGTTGTACTCGCTGTTCCAACCAGGAGTTCCCCCCATCACTAGTGGCAGAGGGAGAGCGAGACGCTTGTGGAACATTTCTAGCCAATGAGAAAGGCGAGCATGCGAAAAGCCGCGCCCACTCGAAACGTGGTATAAAAGCGATTGCTTCGGTGGAAGTCGGCAGAAACAGCTTCTCAGTCGCAACACGACAAGCGAAGGAATACTGCATCTCCGAGCGATACTTGGATTATACTTTGGCCAGCACATTTTGACTGGATTTTAACATTTCCGAGCTCTTCCGGAGACTTGTGGATTACTATTATTTGAAGCAAAATGACCCTAGAAGAAGTCGTTGGATGCAACATCACTGATAAAAAGTAAGTTCTCGATTGCATGCATTGCACACACATTCAGTGTGACTCTCACCAATCCTTACTGTACAGACAACCATCCGGCTGTCGCTTACCATAGTCCGCATGTTTTTACAGAATGGACACCGTGAGCCAAGCATTGGAAGAGCTGCTGGTAGCAGCACAGAGACAGGACTGTCTTACCGTCGGCGTTTATGAGTCTGCCAAACTAATGAATGTGTAAGTATATACTTATGCCTGACCTTTACGCATTATATTGAATTGCTTTATCCGCACAAACAAGAGACTAATTGCAATTCACTTGATCTACAGAGACCCAGATTGTGTGGTACTGTGCGTTCTGGCCACCGATGAGGAGGACCAAGACGATATTGCGCTGCAGATTCACTTCACGCTCCTTCAGGCGTTCTGCTGCGACAACGACATCAACATCCTGCGGGTGTCTGGGCTGAGACGCCTCGCACAGGTGCTCGAAGAGCCCACCACCGTGGACAACAACGAGCCGAGGGATTTCCATTGCATCATAGTCACTGTAAGTATTGGCTCATTGCGTGATCGTCATGTGCAACATGCATTCAGAGTTAAATCTTTATATTGTACGACACGGACTCACGGTGCATTTCGTGTGTTTTCACAGAACCCTCAATGCCAGCCACTTAAATGCCAGGCACTGAAAGATGTGGGTAACTACTGCGAAGAGAGCCGCTGCAAGAACCAGTGGATTCCTTATCTATCCCTGCAAGAACGCTGAACAAACCGCGATGCTTTTGATGCAACGAAAGGATGAAAGAGTCATTCTCTGCGAATGAAAGCAAAAGGGCTCCGCACCAGCCGCAGTTGACTGCTGCGTCATGAGAAGGGGCTGTGAGAGAAAAGTGGAGCTTCTGGTACTGTGCGCACGGGGCCGGTACATTCCACCCTGCCCCTCCAGCTTGTCGTGACCTCCGTGGGGGGGGGAAAGTGGTAGCGGAGGAACAAGTTGCGGGAACGTGAACTGTGAAAGGCTGCCTGTCGGCGCAAGCGCTGCCGGAGGACTTGCACGCGGGCGGCGTGGGCGCGCAATGGGTTGGAAAGCAACGTGTGCGCGTCACTATCGCTGCCTGGGGGGAACATTTTCAAATGCCGACTGAATGATCTGTGTACGTGCCGGACTTTAGTGGCTGTGAACTTGCAGTGGCATTGATGCCAAGCTACAAATGGACTGCACTGAGAAGCACAGTGTCTGTGGAACAAAAATGAATTCTGTTGAGTTATTGTGAAAAATGCATACTAATGAGTTATTGTGAAAAATGCATACTAATGAGTTATTGTGAAAAATGCATACTAATGAATTGATGTAAGTTATTTCCAGTATTTAAATAGAGTAATATATGCATTGTTGCTCTTGTCGAATGCAATATTGTTTCAATAAATTATTGATTTTGAGAATTGTACACCTCTGTCTTATGGCTTTGCTTTGGGGGGGTTGGGGTGGTAGACCGTTCAATAACAAGTGACAAAGCAATACTATTGCAAACACAGACTGACTTCCTTCAGTCAAAGTTTAGAATAACAAAACATTTCCGGTTATACGTCCTTGCAAATCCTTAAAGTCTTGCCAGATTAAGTTTGGACCGTATGAGTGAGAGGGTATTACCCTACTGTGGTGTGAATGCATTCAGTGGAAACGTTAAGAAAGGAGGAGAGCCCTAAGTGACGTGCAAACATATCAATAGTTTGCCAAAGGATAGTCTTCATATCCTCTTGTCCTGGAATTGGCGTCATATCCTTACTGATACTCAGTTCATTACGAAACCGTACTGACAGGAATGCAGACTTCACAAGTAATTCAAGTCCAGTTCCGTCTACTTTGGCAAGCTTTCATCCTCCATAAAAAGACTCCATAAGGGGCTTGCATAACCTCCAGAAAAGGAAATGACAGCAAAATAGCTTTTCAGTAAGTGATTCGAGACTAATTTCCAGGTGTCATATCACAGGTCTCTTACTGTTTGTACAGTCTAATTGTTATTTAGAGGACAACTTGTACACATATTACACCAGCAGCTGTCCCACTGGGCAGACTGGGATTGTGTTTTTCTCAAGGGCAAAATGGGGATGCTAGTTCATACTTCCTCCTTTCACAGCTTGGTTTGGGTTACTAGGACAAAACCTTAACCATTGAGCTACTGCTATCCTTTAGCAATACTCTGGCACTCCATCCAGTTGCTGTTCAGGTCAGCATTGTGAACTCTTGAGAGGTGAATCACTTTTATTTATAAAGTGCTTTTTACAATACTGTATAGATTGTTAGCAAAGCACTGAACGTTATCAAGTGATGGAAATGTATAATGACGAGATTAAACTATTTATTTATCAAATGCAGATGCAGTCTCTGTAATCAAAATGACGATAATTGCTAGAAATTAGGTGTCCCCAACTAAGCAAGCCAGAGGCGACAGCGGCAAGGAACCAAAACCCCATCCATGAGAGAATGGGGGAAAAAAGCCTTGGGAGAAACCTCCTCTGGCCAGACACCCAGCACCTACTTTCCAGTTCCAGTGAAGAGCTACATAGTCGCACACGGTTGCTTGTAAAACAAGCAGAGCATCAATCCGCCATTCTGTTTTTTAGATAACTCCACATATATACCTTTTTGTGATATTCTCTCGTTTGCTGCCAATCTGAAGAAACAGAATGCTAGTATCATGCACTGAACTCGATAAGAACGATTAAACATAGATTTGTATTTAGGCATAAAAATAGAAAAGAGGAATCAGAGTTTCCAATATTAGCCTCCTTTGAGATAAAAGACATCAAGCATTTTTTTCCGGGCATTCCCTGAGCTGATTGTGCGTCTGACGTGTTCCGTTTCTGATTACGCATTGGAACCCCGGAAACGTCATTGACCATTTAAGGGCAAATCTGAAAGCGCCGAGTATGTCACTTCTGCTCAACACCAGCGTGAATTATAATAATTTAAAGCGAATTCTCAGTTTTTAAATTATCACATTATACATGTTTGTGTGGATAGGGTTTCTCCTAACCGCTCACCGGCGGAGTCGTGCCCGGCTCCTGCACCGGTATGTGAGGAATGCGGAAACAGTGGCTGTGTTTCCATAGATGTGCAGCGTGAATGCGCTTGCTGTTTCCCACGAGGTGCTAGAATGAATCATGCTGTTTTTTTTGTCTTATCGTGATCACAGGGAAGAGTCTAGAATAAGATTATAGAACAATAATTTAAACGCTGATGACATTCTATAACGCTCCTAAACGTGGACAATGATGGACATAGTTTAATGTAATTTCTCAGGATATAGGATTAAAATGAGTTTGTTTGTATAGACACATAAGGACATGTTCCAGAATTAAATCTCTGAGGTTGCTTCTGAAGTTAGTGAGTGTTTTCTAGCATTAAAGGGCTAGTTCACTAAAAAATGAAAATTGATTAATTCTGTCATTAATTCCAAACATAACAAGCATAATAAAATACATGATATTAGAATAAACAAAACAAAACTGTGTTATCTGTTTTTGCAGAAAAGTTGATGAGCTCTCTGACCCTCCATAGACAGCAAGAGTTCCACATTCAATGTCCAGAAAGGTGCAAAGAAAAGAACATCAACAAAATAGACCTAGTGAAATCGGTGGTTCGGACGTAAGTTTTGTGAAGCTATGAGAATACCTTTTGCAAAAGTGCTAAAATAATTCTTCCCGGCCGCATCACCGTGGCGCCATTTTGGAAAGTGCATGCTCGTGCAGTCCTCTGAACATAAACAAGGCGCAGAACATGCATGTTCCACCCCGGCCGAACAAATGGTACAAATTATTTTTGGTAAAGTTATTTTAGTTTTTTTGTGCATAAAAAGTATTATACATAATAACTTAATAAAATTATGGTTGAACCACTGATGACACATGGACTATATTGTCTGGTCAATGTTCTTTGTACCTTTCTGCATCCTGATCCTGCCATTTGATAAACATCACCTTATCAGCACGAAAAAAATAAAATAAATCTTCATGGACCTTATAGGACATAAATGCAGAAATATTACTATAATCACTTAAAGCTGTCACTCATCACAATCTTAAAATCTAATAACAAATAAAAACCTCTGCATGGCATAACATAAATGCTTCTGATGGGCGTTCAAGAAATCATCAGTTGTGTCTGTGATCTGTCAACGCTGCAAAAACCTGATGTAAACAGTAACCTTTGATGCTGAGGGTCGAGGCAAACACGAACCCAGCAATTAAAGGAGTTAAACAATTGTTCAGTAGTTCTTGACAGCAAAAGTTGGGGGGAAACATAATTTGAATTAGGCTATATACCATATGTCAGTGTTCAAAGTCATACAAAACCAGGTCACCGGTGGAAATGACAGAATTGACCTGAATACACATTGTGAAAAGAAATATAAAAGCAATTAACAGAAACACTGATATACCCATTACACAGAAATACATTGGCGTTACTGTAAAATCCAAAGTCTTTTTAAAAGCATGACCAAGAGAGAAGTGTACAATAATAGATACACCTACACAAGCTGACTCTAAAAAGCCTTCAGTATTTTTAAAAGCACTCATAGGCAGAAACTCAGGGCCCCTGGTGAAATTTTCCCTTCTCACAAAGCCTTGATCTGTGTGCTCTGTAATGACTATATGCCACCCAGTCTGTTTCTGTTTGACTCTGGTCTCTGAGGTCGTCAGGTACATTCAGGCTGGCAGTGGCGCTTCTTTCCACCTCCACCCAAATGAGCAGCCAAGACAGGATTCTGGCCAAGTTTATGACCCATCCTGCAGAGCAGACCAAATTAAATAGACAGTAAAACTACAGCTTATGAATGCTCTCATTTTCATTGCACTGTATAAGTCTTTAATCACCGTTTTATCTCACCACTATAAACACATTGCTCATGCTTAATTAAAGCTACCAATTACTAGGTTACAGCAGATGTTGACAGTGATTTCAGAGAAAGGGGCTCTGTGGCTCGCCAGCTTACAAAGAACAAGGATATTGCTAAAAGATCTCAGGAAATTGTTGTATCATTGTCACTGTATCAATGTCATTGCAAATATAAGGGTATTCAATATGGGGACAAATATAGTTTAAACAGAACATATGTATGAAAAATGTATACTAATATAATTTTATGTTTTGATTTAGTGACATTTTAATTCATGTCACTTGGTGTAACCATGAAGTTAACAGAAATGACTATGAAGTTATTGCAAAAACACAATAAATTGCAAAAAAATAAAATAAAAAATAAAATAAAATAATATATATATAATTATAATTCTATTTAAATGTGAAAGAATTAAAAAAGAAAAATATCGCAAAGTTTAGCCCTTGTCAGTTTATGACAAACTGAATATCAGACAAACACACAAGCAAAATAGAATATATATGAGTAAAAAATATTATAATATTAAATATTTTTTAATAAAATATTAGTTGCTATGTAATGTATCTGATTTTCCTCTATATTTTCAAAAATTCTAAAAGATTATGCAAAACAAAAAAAAATTTCAGAAAAGTAAAATATACGAAATTAGTAACAATAGATTATAAAAAAATCACACAAATACATTATGAAAATACAAAGGTATAAATAAAATTAATTTGTATTAATAAAACATCTTAGTATTTAAAAAGAAAGTTGCTTTTATTGTTGTTTTTTAAATAATCTAACATGATTATTTTACTATTATTTTTTTGTTTAATTACTTGAAATTACCATTGTGTATGCAATGTTCTCTATAAAAAAATATATATATTGTTACACATGTAGTATTGTATAATCTTCATTCTCTCATGAAACCTGTGTCCAGGTGATGCAGTGAACTTGACTGCTGCAGGAATCAGCTGGGTGAGCCGTGAACTTAAGGTCTGGTGTGTCTCTTTATCGCAACCGTGAAGGAAACAGGGAGTGGGTGAGCTTTAAGAATATGTGCTATTATACGGCACGCTCCCAACGCAGCTGACCAGACAATAGCTAGCTGTGTGTTCCTCTCCAGACTTCTGGAAAAAAGCACGCTCAGCCCCAGAGGCGTCACACCAGAGCACAATGGCAGCAAAAGACTAAATCTGCCTAAACGAGACTGGTGAGTGGAGTCGAAAGTGCTGGCGAGTGCTGACGTCAAGCCAGAAAGCGTGTGAGAGAAAAAGGGGAGGAGGGGGGCGGTTACAGAAACAGAGAGTCTTTTCTTTCACTTGGCAAAAGCCCTGGCTGATTTAAAGTTGCTGACAGTATTTAGTTCAGTCGGCAGGGCTATTTATAGAAAGGCCTGCCGGAGTCTTTTTAGCACAACAGGGCTATATTTAAATCTCAGGGAGTGGTGGCCTTGTAGATAAAATAAGGGGCTTCTTGATTCTGTAATGGATGTTCAAAAACCCAAGACGGATTCTCTTGCCCTTCTGTGGTTCTGCTGACTTGACCCGAAACATCTTTGCCGTGATTGAGAACGCCACAGAGCCTCTCTTTTGTAACTTGTGTGCAGTGCTGGACGGTTGGGACCAAGCTGCCGTGCATCTTAGCCATAATTATAGGCTTGTTCTAAGCCCCCCACCACCCAGTTTAGCCCGAACTGTAACCGACAAGTTCATCTACTATACCGCACACTTACCATACGAACCGGTCTTTAATTAAATAAAACCACACCTATGATACTGACCTCTATGTATTAGGGTCTGTGACAAATATGGTGTCCAATGTAACGAAAAGGAACTACCGTTTTAAATGCATCTGGCAAATATTAGAAACCATTTCTCATTTTTTAACCATTGTAACCATCGAACAGTCTCTAAAAAAATGCTGAAATGCATGATATTTCAAATATGAATCATATTGGATTGCAGAGAGAGAGAGAAGTGCATATGCAATATGATTAATATGACTATTGAATATGTAAACCCACAGATAAAAAGAGCACTATTGGGCCCAGTAGAGGTGATCTAGAAACTTCTACTTCTAAAAAGCATATTATTAAACAGACGTGTCAGTTGTCTTTCTATCGACTGCCGTGTCAGTGCTTCTGGCCTGCTGTAATCTTTGCTGTTTTGCGCAGACACTGATGAGAGCGTGTTATTGTTAGCCTGCATGTCTGATGTCTTGGCTTTGAGAGAGCCGCTGCTAATTTGGCCTTCAATCGAGAAGCATCGGCAGACGTCTGACTACGAGCGCTGCCCATTCTTCACATGAGTCATGACCTCCTCCAGAGCTCAACCGACTCAGCCTTTACCGCCGCCTGAAGTGTCAGACCGTCCGCTGTGAATGCATCAGGAGAACACGTGTTGCGTAAGATGCATAGTTCAAAATAGATTTCTCTAGATCACTTTCACAAAAGGAAATTGCATCCAGCTGAGACGTTTATGAGATAAGAAATGAAATCAGATCTAATCCAGAGCTTCACGCACTGACTCAGACAAAACATCAGAAGTGTGCGATCTGGCACAATCATGCATCTGACAGGGCTTTTAATTCAAAGAGCAGACCTATATATTACAGTCGGCTATGGGTTTAGCAAGTGTGAATCAGAGAGCGATATCATGGTAACAATTAAATAAACCCTGGGTCATGGGTGGTCTCATTTAGTATTATGAGCGAGATCTACCCGAGAAAAAATGATTGTGTTCTGTTTAAAGTTTTTTACAGTGGGAAGATCAAGGGCAAAATCTTTCTCCTGGTTGCGATTTTATTCAAAGCCTTAACAAGCACAACATGGCAGCGTTCTCTGCTGGTAATTTCATTGCCTTTTATAGCTTCGCACTTAACTCTATCTTAAATATTCAATATGAGGCTGCAGTATAATTTGAGCTTTTAAGCATTTCCAACTGATAGGCTTTATTAATGCTGACAAAAGATAACACAATTCACTCTTCGTGCTGCCTAGTTATCCCACATACTGTTTTATCAAGCAGGGTAGGCGTAGCAAGGGGTCGCAGCATTGCCATAGTTCTTAAGAAATTGTTCACCCAAAAATGAAAATTATGCCAAGATCTACTCACCCTGAAGCCTAGATGTATATGACTTTCCAAGTGATGAGAGACATCCATGCTGTAGAAAAATGCACTATACTAGCCTATATACTATTTTCCATACATTTTAATTTTGCAAGTATTTGCAACATTGCTATAAAGTAGGTTGAACTTTTACATATTTCCAAGTGATGAACATTGTCCTTGATGACACAGGCACTGTTCTCTTCATGCCTTGCAGTTAATTTGCATGCTATTTTAATGCATTGCATGCATTCATTTAAATGGTTGCAGCATTAGCATAGTTTTTGAGTGTTTGTAAGTGATGGACTTTCTCCATTTAGTCCTTTGCAGCTTGCATGTTGATTTTTTATGCAGCACATGCATGCATTTCCTTTAATAAGAGCTGTACTACTGCTATGATTTGAGTTTTATGTATTTTAAAGTCATAAGCTTTGTTCTGACAAAGACAACAATGCATGGATTATACTCATTATACCTAGCAACAAATTGCATGCTGTTTTTAATGCATTTGGGCATTTCCTCGGGTAAAGGTTTTGCTATATTGCAGAATTGTTGATGAACACTTACACAAAATGCTCCTCAAACATCCAAAAATGCTCACATGCTGCATTCTTTTCCCTTTAAAGTCTTTCCAAGCACAGCATGCCTTTCACGTGAACAACACAAACGTGTACTTCAAGAGTCCTCCATGCTTTGCCGAGGTCTTACTTAAATTTACCAACAGTGGAATTTCACCTCAGGCTTCACTAACACAAGAGAAGCCATTGTTTGGCCCCATGTGCATGTGTCTTTGTTTGAGGTGGCAGTTAATTAAAAGGTACGTGCAAAAGCGGCAGGAAGCCTTTAATGACACAAGGCCTTCATGTGGACGTTTCAGAGTGAGGTTATTACTCATGCCAACAGGTCTGACTGAACCACAGAGTTGAAAGGAATCTTTAAGTGCAACTCATTTGAACTTCACCCATCCCAGGCCCCAGCAGCAGTGGGTAGGTGGTTGGAGGGGTTGGGTGGGCTGTGAGATGGGGTGAGGGAGCGAGAGACAGCGGGAGGTGCAGGGTGTGGTGACTTAAGCCAAACTTCAGAAACGGGTCTTTGTGAAGGGAGGATACAGAGACAGTTTCTGTTAGCCGTTCTTATTAATGTCGTAGAGGTATTCCCACTGGATTTGAGACTAACCGTTAATCACCTAATCTTGACTACAAGATAGATCGAACTTCAGTGAATGGAAAATTGGAATGAAGATGAATGTCTGGTATGCTTATGCATATGGCGAGCATAGCTTATGGTACATATAACTTATATTGAAGTTTACATCTTACATATTTCTTCTCCCAAAGACAAAGAAATCCATACAAAGTAAAAAGACTATTTTAAATATCTTTGATCCATTTATTTTTAATACATTTAATAATCATCAGTTATTTATTTTCTTATTGCATTTCTTGGCTTTTCACAACTTAATTTCAGCAAAAAAAAAAAAAAAGCTAAATTAGCTATAATATGGCAGTAGAATTTTCACTTAAAATAAAAAAATATCATTGTTTACTTTAGTTTACTTAATCTAAACAAAGACAATTTTTAAAGTCATAATGCATATTGTTTAATGTTTATTGTATGTTTTTTGTATCACATTTTCTGTTTTTCACTAATTGATTATGGATCTAGTCGGTATCTAGAAATCCTTTCTTTGCTTTCAAGTGAAAACACTATTTTAACTTTTACTAATATTGTCGAATGTGAAAATACTCTTTTTCAAAACTCTTTTTATTTCCAATTTGCACTTGCTCTTAGACTGAACTAAACAAAATCATAATTTAGAAGATTATAAAATGCACTTTTTTTCAGTTTGGTGCAATGCCTTGCCTGTAGACTTCCATGGAAAGTGCATTGCTATAAACACAAAACAAACCAACTTTCTCACACCACAGCACAGACACAAAGTCATGTAAGTTTGTGTCATACTGCCTAACAAAACCCAAAGAGTTAGATTCATGTGCTCTGTGTATTTTTCCGAACGTGTAGTATCTATATAGCTAAATGCACAGTAGGGAAACGCAAAATGCAGGATAGGCTTATCATATGTCAAGATGACAAAATTGCTCCAAAGACATTGTATATTTTGCTCTTGAATTGGTAGCTGTGTGTCCAGAGTTATAATTATGATCAAAGAGATTGAGCCCCCGACCTCAAACTCAGGGCTGACTCAATGCAACTTACCGACACTAAAAATAGAAGCGACCCTATTGCCATGAACACACACCCTCTTGTTAGCCCTATTTTCTGACCAACAAAGAGAAGGCGGGAGGGGTGGTGTGTGTGTGCATGATTTTGTATGGGGGTATGGAAGAGTAGTGCTGGAAAGTTGACTCATTCAATTGTCCCACAATTGGTCTTGCTGCCCGAAACTCTGGCATCCAGAAACCAGAATCCCAGCTCCATTTTTCAGGATATATTTAACATTTCCAATGGCTCCCGGTGGAGAGCTCAGTAAGGTGAGGAGGAATGTGCAAAACTGAAAGGCCAGAACATTCCAGACAGGTTTGCGTACAGCGGCTATGACTGGGAAACATGTTAATCTGCTTATTTATGTATGCTCAGAGAGATCCCTGGCTGACTCACTCATGCCACAGGCTCGGAAAAGTGTCTGGACAGAAAGTGCTTCCACCCGATCATCATAGGAGTAATAACCACCTCACTCCTGGAACTAAATAAACTTTACACAGAGGTTTCAAATGGAAACGGGTGCTTTGGTGGAATAACCACAACAACACAACCCTCTTCTCCGGTTAGAATCGCGCTAAGAAGCTCCATATTTAAATCATTTTGTTCGTCTACAGACCTTGGTTAAATCTGGATCGCCCTAATACGCCTATCTGGCCTGTACACAATCAAACCCTCCTCGGATGGGTTGACTAGACAGCTTCTCCTTTCTCCCTCATTTTCGATATAAAAATATGTGTCTAAAGGCCCAAACACTGAGCCCACATAAATGTCAAAAATTCTAAAATTAGCACCGAGTGGCACACTGAAACAATCTGGTATTATGTTAAATGGGATCAGGGATGGGAATAACGGCGTTATAAATAAACAGTGTTACTAACTGCGTAATTTTTTTCAGTAAGAGTAAACAGAGAAGCTCAATTAAATATACTTTTGAAAATATATTTAGCTTCAAAATTCATATACCAAAATATATTTTAAATTGTATTTCAAGTGAAAAACACAAAAAAAAAAGAAAAGAAAAAAAAAAAAAAAACAGAAACACTTTCCCAATCTTACAGTATACTACAATTACATTATCCTTTATTTATTTTTCATTCGCATATATTCACATATGTAATAACAGATAATGTGATCTGTATGCTTTTTTTCTTGGATATAAATACATGGAGGACAATATGTTTTTTAAATATCGTTTTATGATATTTTCGATATTTCAATATTTTTATCATTTAAAAATATTTTTAAAAATTCATTTATATTTTATACAATATAAACACATACACAGTGTATATATTAAAAAACGCCAAACATATATACAGCTAGAAAATATATTTTGAAATACATTTTAGCAAATGTTTTTGGGGCAATGTTAGTATATTTAACTGCATAGGTACATCTGCAAAGACTGCTATTATTATACTCTTAAACAAAGAAAAAAACTCAATCTAGTTTAAGCAAAAGATTGTACTCAGTCCTTAATTTATTCAGTACACTTTTCTTCTGAAATTATGTACCTTATGTATGATGTGGACAGGTTATGCATCAACAACTCAAATATCCCATTCCCAACTCACCAAAATAAACTTTTAAAAAATCTAAAAGTTAAAACAAACAAACAAACAAAAATACTTTTGATTAGAGCCAGCCAAACCTTATCAGACTGAACCCTGAAAACTTTCTAGAAATTCACAGAAAGGGTTATCTTCTTAAAATATAATTTGCACACTGTCTGTAATCATGTGATGATTGTGTTAAGGGGCGTGAGGAGGTGAAGAGGTCAAGTAATGGAGTAACTGTTTAGTTAGAAACAGGACAGCCAGGTGTGACCGAATCTGGTACCTCCCGTTTTTTAAAGAAGACATGCAGCTGTTGTCATTTAACAGTGTCACTTTGCCAACACACCTGCTGCTGACCACACACACACACACTCACACTGATGTCACTGTGTGGTAAGCAGAAACTCAGAGATCAGCCGTGACTCGATCCTGCAGACAGCAGACATCAGCTTTCTCACAGCCTGCAGCACATTTACCGCTGCAACGACATGCGTCACTTCAAGAAAAATGTTTGCTTTTACATTTTACACAGTAACTGTCACTGACTACCATGGGAAAAAATGTTTCTTCAATCAGTAAATCTTTTACTCAGTTTCTATTCCTGTCAGAGTTCTGCATAAATAACAGGTCTGTGTGCTAATATGTGCAGTTTTTATTTAGGTTTATTGAATACGCGCGACCAGCATGCACAGGGTGATACGGTAATTTGAAACTGTATGAAAATGAATATGATGTTCTAATGATGATCTGAGGGAGCTAAATCAAATGAAACCTCATGAGGTATCTTTTAAATATTCTCGACAACTCTGCATGCCACACAAAGTGCTCGTAAAAGCATGTTGTTTGCTAATAACTTCTTCAGATAAGAATAAAACACATACTAGTGAAAAATCTTCACATCTTGCTAGGGTAATGACATGAAAACAGTCAAAATGTGGAAAAATATTAGCATTTTGCTAAACTAATGACAGTTATAAGCAAATTGCGTGCCACTCTAATAAATGCTAGTGAAGAACAGCCTGTTGCTAAGCTAATGTTACGATACTTTGGTAAGCATAGAAACACACTGTAGTGAAGAACAGTAGCATGCTAATCTAATGAAGTAGGTATACATCATACCCTGATCACCATAAAACACATATTAGTAAAATAAAATAACAATAATAACAGCATGAATGATATTGCTACATAACTTTTTAGTACTTAGATAATTAGGCTATAGAAACACAGACTGTAAAGAACATTAGCATGCTAAGCTAATAAAACGATATTCCAAGCTAACAACAATTAAATAGTATTCAAATGGAAATCAAGAGATTTGAAACAGTAAATGTAAGCTTTAACTCTGTGCAGCACTATAATATCACAAATAGTAAGAGCTTTGGGATCCGTTTATGGTTTACAGCACGACGTTTCACAACAGATCAGCCATTCAAGGAAAATCATTGTATAATCAAATCATTATGGTGGGGCAGATATTCATCAGAAACACAGTATTCCCACTGAATGAGGGACAAATGTTCTGTTCTAGCTCATTAAGATTGAGACACATAAGGGAAGTAGTGAAGTACACAGCGAACTCTAGGTGCGTCCCAATTCATATACTTATGCACTGTGTTTTTTAGTATATTTGATGTGATTAGTAAGTGTGGATAGTTGGACAATTCATGCTCTTAGTTACAGCTATGACATTGAATGACAAAGTAACCATATATAATCTATACTCTACAGAACATAGTGCAAATTGAATAGTAGCCTATATAATTTAGGCTACCTGGTGTGATGGCATAAACATAATGGGGTGCACTTTTTAACAAGACACGAAATACGTACCAACATATACATATCACTGCAGTTTCCAAAAGAAATGCACAATAGAGGCAGTAAAACTTCAACACCCCAGATATTTCATGCAATAAAAACACAGCAGTATGTACCTATATCAACACAATAAAAATGTGCCAGGGTTCACATATCGAATCTGTGTGTTAGTGCCACTCTGTGGGCATTTCTCTTTAGAACTGCAGCGAAACGAGCAGTGAGGTACAAAATAACAGTGTTGCACAAAACGTTGTACATATTTTTATGAGACCAGGTTGAATTTAGAATTAACAACTAATTAACAACTACTGACTCCTGTCTGTTAATATAAATGACAGATAAATTGCACAAATGTAAAAACTGGAGGTAAGTCAAGGTCTGCCGACCCAGATGGGTGTGTGCAGGATGTTTCAGGGATGATGATAAAGAGTGAAACGTATTCAGATGTTCAAACGACAACTGATTTACTGAAAGCCAAAATAGCTTTTAAACCTCTGACTCAAAAGAAAAAACTGTGTGTGTCAACCCCAAAAGCTGCATTCACAAGAAAAACCCTTTGCAAAATATTTGCATGCATTTGCCTGGTCTGAGATCCGCCCTGTGTGTAATTTCTCTGCCTGTCTCCTCCCAGTCTCCCAGACTGTAGCTCAGCCCTGCGACTCCCTGAACGTCTCTGTCTCTGTCTCTTCCTTGTCGGCACACCCCGGTCTGCTGAGAGAGTGGGCGAGTGAAAAGTAAAAGAAGTGGTGGGTTAGAGGGGAGAGAAAGTTTATCAGTCAGCAGTGACTCACGGAGGGAAAACCCTGGCTCATGTGCCAAAATAACTGATTGTATAAACAGGACCCTGTTTAGTGCTAATGCTTATGGCTGTCTGATCTTTCTTCCTCATGGTCTTGCCACTACAGACAGACTGTTAATGACTTTCAGACAAGACTTCCTGTGCTTCAGACATCAGATCAGCATCTGTGCTGCTTTGTATTGATTTCTTGAAAGACGGTCATAGACACCCACTTTCACAATGTTATAAATGTTTTTGAAATCCAACATGACCAGCTAATGTTTTAGCTGGTCATGTTGGTTTATTTTAGAATTTTAGAGGTTGTTGGAGGGAATCTGAGCGTTTGTAGCATCCTCTACATAGGCCAGCCAGGAAGACCAGTTCAAGAAGTGTTTAAATTTATCCATGATTGACAGCTTAAACCACCTAAAACCATCAAGACTAGCAAACCATTTTAGGTTAGTTTAAGCATATTTTTCTTGGAAAAGATTTGTAAGTTTCCATTTTTGGAAATGTTTGCACCACTATCTTGCTATATTCCTTTAGTGAATAAAATGGTCCCTTTGAAAGGAAACCATGCATTTAATTTTGTTGTGCATTCATATCGCTAAACTCAAGAATTTGCACAGTACTTATTTTTTTAATTCAGTAATTTCGGAGTGGCTGCAGCAGAGAAAAGACAATGCATTGCATATAACAAGATATTCATCACCTCCCACAAACAGCTCCAGCAGCTTGTGCAAGGGCGCTCTGACTAATGATTCATCCGCTTTTATTGGAGCTATTTACATCAAAGAAGCACGCATGCTTTTGGCTGCAATGCTGTAAGATTTAGAAATATACACGCATCACACACTAAGAATAGAAGCGCTACTCACGTATGCCTTGACATATGGCGTTGCAAACAGTTGCAAACAAGAAAAAGAGACAGAATGCTAACCCTTACTGATTGTAATGAGCGTTGGAATAATAACTTTAATCGTTTACACAGTCACAAAGTGACACAAAATCTAATTTCTTACAAAACATTCCATCCTCACATGACACTCAGCAACCTGGATTTCAGCCAGATTTAAGGGTTTTTAAGGGTACCCTGACCACAGGATCTTTATGCATGTTCATTAACTCCTTCAGGATCCCAGTTTGTGAAGAACTTCAGCAAGACTGGATAGATAGGAAATATTTATAATTTGCAATCAGTCATTCTCTTTCAGATCATCATCTCTTTCTTCATCTATCTATTCATCCAAGCCTTGGTTGACAAATATTGTGACTACAAAGCAAAGCAAATATTTGGAAGCAATCATTGTGCTTTGAAGCAAGGCCTGGGACAGTCTTTAAGAATGATTGATTCTCGGTTAGATCCACAATCAGTCTATTTTACTGAGATTTTAGGAGCTATTCTGATGTTCTGATGCTGTGGTAAATGATAAGTGAATAATTAGTTACCCTTTCAGTCGAATCACTTCGACGTTACATATGGGAACTCGCCAGAGAGACCGATTTGCCTTTGAGC
>JAUMHG010000051.1:17000781-17016278 GCA_032359395.1 Enteromius anoplus | reverse complement strand
TATCTATCTATCTATCTATCTGTCTGTCTGTCTGTCTGTCTGTCTGTCTATCTATCTATCTATCTATCTATCTATCTCTTTTGGTTAAATTCTAATTCTAATTAATAATCAAGATCTCCTGTACTGTTTGTATAAAGTCGAACAGGACGGTGGGATCTCTCCACTGAAGCTGCTCTTCAGATAAGGAACACAATGTGTGTGTGTTTATCTCAAGAGGTTCGCAAAGCTCCTGTAGTGTGACACTCACTGTGACATTTATGTACAAAATAATAAGGGAATAAGAGAAATTTGATCACATACTGACAACTGTCTCTCCACAGAGCTATACTAGCAGATCTCACTCATGTCTGCATGTGGTAACAGTTGTGTCACAGGGGTCCAAAGCACACGCTTTGTTTTAGCTGTGCTTATGTCTCTTGCTATTTACATATGTATATAAACTTTCCCAGCAAGAAACACATGCATGACCACACATACAGTACAAACTCACAATCTAATCACCTCTAAAAATTAACGCTTGGTTACGTAACACTAATTCAATAACTTGTCCCAGTACAATTTTAAATCTTCTGAAGACACAGCAAATTAGGTTAAGTTAGACTACATAATAATAAGAATGCAGAGTCAAATTTGGGCCTAACTCGGCTAAGCTTATTCTCAAACACAATTGAAATATAAATTAATATAAAAATAAAAAATTAAAATACATACATATCCAACAGAAATTTTATTTAGAAATATATAAATTCCTTCTGTCTTTCTTTTGTACATGATAAAAAGGTTCAAGTGTTTAGTAAACTGATCCCATAGGAACCACTGTGACCCAAACAGAAAGCTGCACGTTCACAGTGCTCTGTAAAATGACACACCATAGACTGCAACACAGTAACACCTAATGCCAGAGACTATAAGGCAGGTGAAATCTCTCACCTGTCTTACCCAGAATAACCCCTGTAACCCAGAGTGACCCTCAAACAACAACAACAAACAGCAACAAATACAAGCAGCGTGGAGACTGTCCCCTCAGAAACACATAAAAAATGAACATAGTAACTGCAGACACTGTTAAATTGTTGATACTGCATTTAATGAGGCTTGTAAAGAGCAAATATGTCAGGGCAAGGTGTAAATATCTAGTCATGGTGAACAGATGGGAGTTGGGAATTTGACTATGGGTGTAAAAGATACCTAATTCATGTTTTGGTGGGATAGTATGTCACGCACTTTCAACATACTGTACCTAGAAAACAGTTCCTCCCATTCTGGGTGTACCTACCAATTAGCAGCACACACTGTGAAAAACATGCTTGTATTCTTCCCAAGTGTGTAAGCAGTGCAGAAGAGGACAGCTGAAAAAAGGCAGCATGCCGCATGCAGAGAAATAGATCAAAATCCTCAAATCACCTCTGAGCAAAAACACCTGCGTTTGGGGTAAATTCGGTTCAAGGGCTAAATCAACAGACAGAATAGATTCTGAAAGGACCAAAGACTTTTCCTCAAGAAGCCTAGAGCTGCAAGGCATGTAGGTACATGTGTGAAACTGGCCAAGGCAGATGGCCAAGAGAGGCTGTGTGTGTCTATGCTAAATGCATGTAATTGGGCCAATACTCGACTGGCCTCATTTACAAGCACTATACAACATAATCAGACTGCAGCAGACCAAGGTACAAAACAGAGCATCATTGGGCTGAATGAGCCATTACAGAAATTTTAACTACATATAATATAAAGTAAAATAATTATTGCCCCAGATCCATTCAGAGACTTCATTTTCCCCACTCAATAATTGGTACAATTTTAAATACTACCAAAAGGTTGTGGCTTCAAATCCCAATGAATTCACAAAAAAGGATATATTTTATGCACTACAGATTGCAAAGACAAAAATTATGTTAGTGCCATTTTCTTCCAGCATATATATAGAGCAAGCCATACGTTTGCAAAATATGTAAATGCAACATCGGTTACAGAGACTTAACCCAAAAAGATTGTTATAAAAGTTGATCCAAACTTCTTTCCGAAGCAACACGTGAAGGGAAAAAATATTCTTGTTACACGTTTAGAGCAGTTGTACGAGAATTACAATAACAATAAATTGGGTCCCAGTAAACAACACAATATAAGTCTATCTTGTATGAACTGCAGATTGCTCTGGATAGAAGTGTTTGTGAAATGCATTCAGTAAGTGTGACAGCTACAGCTGAGAATTAACCCAAAAGATCAGACAACACGTGTTCACACTTTTATCCAAAGTGACTTGACAAGAGACAAAAAATATTGTTACTGCCACAAAGTATCATCAAAAAAGTGATTGTGAAGTGAAATCCAAGTACATGCATAAAACAGATATTGCGTGTGCTGCAAATTGCAAAGAAAAACTGATGTTTGTGCTATTTTATGGTAGCATATTTATAGAGCAAGCGATAACAACAACATCAAGGTTGTTGTGATGTTATAGTATACTGTTATCTTGTATGCAATGCACATTTCCCTGGAGAGAGGTTTTTGCTTAATGCATAAATGTTACATGCAAAACAGAGAATTAACACAAAGGATTAGCTATGTTGCTTGCTAGGTAGAAATGAAAACATTGTTAGTGCCAACTACAAGCACACCAATTCATTATAAAACAATATCCACGACAATGGGAACACAACAGATCTATTTTCAGCTAAACAGCCATTTGGTGACCTTTCTTTTAGGAGTTTTCATAGCATGGACTATTGGCGGTAAAAGAGATTATCTCTCCTGGCCTGAATAAGCAGCCAGACATCTGCAGAGAACAGCTAAAGAAAGGCAGCGCTCAGGATCAGTTAAACAAGCTTTACTTATCTAAATTTCGGTTGAGAAATGTTTTAAAACAGCTCTTGGATCGGCATGTAACAATACTTGATTAATTGCACGCCCTCATGAATAAGTACAGCATGTCTGCAAGTGGAGTTATATGTTTGAGCATGCCTTTCCCACAGAAACCTTTTCCAGGTAAAGGCCTGCGCTGTGCAAAGGTTCACAGTATTCCTAGAGCGATTCCTAGAAACTCTCCCTATCAGGAGTCAGCGTTCGCTCACACATAAACACGCATGCATCCATAAAGCACTCACTCACACAGCTGCAGGAAAAGTGTATATCTAAACTTGATCTACAGTATGCCCTAAACTAACTCCAGCACACGAATGTTTGGAGAAGAGCCAGCGTTATGTAAGAAAGCACATGCTTCCATTAGCCTGCAACACTCTTCCCCCTGAACCCTGTTCTTTGGATTAAAGTGAATGTTCATACTTGATCGGGACTGGCATTAAAACTGTACACGTTGTGCAAACTGTACAGCTTAGTTCGTACTGCTATCATTGTTGTCCTCAAATAAACCGCTTGATCTTTGATCGCACTTCCCCTCCCACATTTTATTCAACTCTAAGAACAGGATATCTTCTCATTACAGCTCTATTATGAAAAAGAAGGACATGTGCTGGTATCGGTGCAGACTGGCACGCAGGGGCAGGAGATAAACGCATGCATGCAGTCTGTCCTCTGCACGTGCCACTGGATTCTGAAAGGTCAGAGGTCACTCAGGCCATATGCAAATTTGCTGCTTCGGTTTTTTGCACTTTTTTGCATTTAACAGTGTGCACACATGGCAAACAAGTGTGTGCAAAGAGGGCGGAGGGCGGTGATAAAGACTTTAGGATGAATTTTAAGGGTAAACAGGGGGAGGACAGTCTGAGGCAGGATTCACAGAGCCGTTGCAGACACACCTGTTTGTTAATGGGGTTTAGCATGCTTGCATCACCAAATCCCTGCTTCCAGTGAGTCTCATTACCCAGGAGCAAAAAAAAAAGCAAGCACTTGGGGTATGGAAAAGGGTGAAATTGGACTGTAGGAGCTACAGATAAGATAAGACTCAGTAAAGATGTACACAGGCATAAAGCTGCAGAATAAACGTTATGGGTGTTGTATGTGTGTGTTTTGAAGGTGGATGAAGAACAAGTGTTTGCAATTGAATATTGAGGTTTTTGTCAGATTTTTTAGCCCATATAGTCCTTATGTGGACTTTGTGTTGCACTGGGAAAAAGTAGGTACATTTGAAACCCACATTTGATATTTGATACATTTTAAAGTCTGTTGTTGTGGATTTTTTATTTTTACTCTGAAAAGTCCTTTTCTACAATCTGGGGAGAAAGAAAATACTTAAATAGAGCAATTATCGCAGAAATACATTAAAAAGAACTTTAAAGTGATTAGTAAAAAATAGTTTTGACAGTTTTTTTCAGTCGCTAACAAGCGCTTACACATAATTCAGATACTTTTTCTACTCTACTCTTAACACAGACTCACACCTACAAAACACAATTAGCCAACTGGATAATTTTCTTCTGGAAAATACATTTTGTTAAATACATACTAACTCTTCCCTTCAAAATAGAAGACATCTTTCTCTGCACACACTAACTTTACCAAAACACTGGAAATCAGTCAAAATGAAATCATTCTGTCAAAGAATAACACTTGTTTTCACTTCACAAGGTACATGCAGTCAATCAGAGTACACCAGGTTTCAAATTGTTGAAATTACCAAAAAAAGCATAGACTTTTATGTTTCAGTTTTACAGGTGCAAAGCATGCAATCCAGCGTTTTGACACAAAATTTATTGACATCCATGGCTTCAAGGAGGGCCTTCTCTTCTCCCTGGGCCCCTTGCTCTTACTCTTCCTCATCTAGACATTACAGTGTATTACAGTCTTTTTCTGTTTCTGTTTCCAATACATCACTCCTCAAAGTCCTCCTTTTACTGTATAGGTGTAAATGTCATAGAAAAAAATAACCCCTGCTGGGTTTTTACACCCAGTGGAGATAAATTGATTCGCGAAATAAGTCTTGTTTTGAATTAAATGATTTGCGAAATGTGCTTTCAAGTCCCCTTTTCAATCAATTGATTCATAAAACGTGCTTTGAAGTCCCGTTTTGAACCAATTTATTTGCAAAACGCGTTTTGAAGGCCCGTTTTGAATGACATGATTCACGAAACACATTTTGAAATCACGCTCTGAATCATATGATTCGCGAAACGTCATCCAGTTGGAGCGCTTCGATTCTGTTATGCAATGGACTTACTGTAAGAGACAGATTTATCATGTGCGTTGTTAACAGATCATATTAACATTAGGCTAGGCTATAACCTTATAACTGTTTTCAAAAGTATTCAAAATAGATCTTATAATTGAGCATTTTTAAAACCAATATGCTGCACTGTTTTCTGTCCACATGACTTCTCGTGCATTTTAGTGGCTGGTTGTGCAGTATGCAAAAGATGGCTATGATGATGCTTGTTTTCCCGGTAGATCTTTGTGAATATATTGTTGAATCAGCTTGTGATCATATGGTCGCTCAGTATGATTGAAATTACAATAAGAATACAAGGTGTACAAGAAGTAATTCATCACAAATCTTGTTCTTTTAAGTCTTCCAAAGCCTGAATCAAATTCTGCATAAATCGCTCTAAATCTGACTAAGTGGGAACACGGATTTGAATGTCGTGCCTGTCATATGTGACTTTCAGATTTAAACCCCATCTTAGAAAATGAATCACCAAAGCAGATGATTTACTATCAGTCTTGTTCTTTACTAGAACATGCTGGTTCTGCTTGAGTCTAGCGCGTTTTGTACCTTTTCATTCATAAAAGAATGTTCCTGAGGCTGAATGTATTCAAATGTATTCGAACAACATCAGGTGCTCTGTAAATTATTCAGGTGCTGTGAGCGTGCATGTGATTTGTGACTGTCACACACACTGGAGCGCTCTGGGCACAGTGACACGACACACATGGTGTTGCTGTGACTTTGATTTGCAATGTCACTGTGACCAGTACTCATGTCCCTTGTGACACTGACTTACTTTCCAATACAGGAAGCAGTGAATGTGTGTATGGTTATGGTTCCACATGTCTATCACGGGTAGTAAAAGAAAACCATACTCTTCTCTGGCGCTAAGATGTTTCACAGAAAGAGGATATTTCATCACCATTTTGCAACACATCTTTAGTTTCTACAATACAACTATGAGAAATGGCCTTTTAAAGCTGCAGTGTGTAATTCCTACACCACAAGTGGCACCAAATGGAACTGCAAAATTACAACTCATCAACTCATTAAACACATCAGATGTAATAGAATTTTTTAATACATCAATATATATTATGCACATATAAAGACACATATATGTATTTTTTAAATTCTCATTCTCTGAAGTATATACATGCACGTGTGTATATTTATATATACATTATCACTAAATACAGTGTGCATACTTATATTATGTGAACAAAAACTTATTTTAGATGTGATTAATCGTTTGACAACACAAATATTTATATATATATATATGTGTGTGTGGGTGTGTTTGTGTTATATTCTGTATTTCATATATATTATTCAACTATATCATCTGTTAAATGTAATATAATGTTATAAATGTTATATAAATATATATATAATGCACCAGTTTATCAGTATATAGTACACATTTTTTTTATCAGTTACTTGTCTTTAGCATAGGCCTACTTCAAAAGAAAATCATAACTGAATCCTAAAATAAAGAATGCAATAAAAATGAAACAAACGACAACAAATATTACAGTCCTAGTCCAAATTTATGCAAATGAACATTGATGCATCCATTAAAAGGTAATGCATGTTGCAGTAGGAACGAGTCCTAGAAGCACAGAGCAACGCTGAGTGATTTAATCACTGTCAGTGTACACAGGGCTTTAGCAAGCACGACCTTAGTTATTACATTTGAGAGCACTTTCCTGTAAATTAAATCAGCATAAATGTGATGAGCAGATCAGTTCAAACCTAAAGTTCGAACATCTGGAGAAGAACAGTACGCATGTCAGGTGCTTTGTTTTTCATGAGCTCATCTTGACTCAGCATCACATGATAGCAGCTCCTGCCAGCTCCTCAGAACTGATGTCACACTGTCTTTCATGAGCATTGTGAGTCTTCGTGTTCGGTGCTGGAAAGCCCCTCCATTTGGAATGATTTGTTATCATTTCACAAAGAACTGCTCAATAAATGACCATAAATGGAAAACAAACGCATGACAATGAGGTGTTAGTGCAGCAGTCCAGTAAAGCAGACAATGAAGTCACTTCAGAGGTCCACACACCCTCACTCTCTGACTTAGTTGGCTCAGGCCACTTACTTTTCCAGAGCTGAGATCAGCAACACAAAATGTAGTCTGACCTCATGGAGGAAAAAAAGGAATTGGCGCACTTGCACACACACACACAGTAAGCCTCAATCTCTGCTCCCTCTCTCTTTCCCGGAAGACACTGTGTTATTGGAAGAGGAGACAGCAAAGCAAAAGCAGGAAAGGGAGGAGTAAAAACAGATGAGGGGCTCCTTTTAAAACATGTGATCAGTGAGTCAGTGCATGAGCTCAGTGCAACACAAGATCTCCTGATTGGTGGACAGTGATGTGCTGATCCGATCAGGACAGGGATGTGCTGAGCCTATAAGAATAAGAACTAGCTGCATACGGGCAAATATGATTATGCTAATTCAATAAGAGTTTTGTGCCATTTTATTAGACAACTTTCTGAAGGAAATCTGATCATGCTTTTAAAGTTGAAAATATCTGTACAAATGTGAAGGCTAAAACAGTGCGACCCTGATCCTTTTTATCCTGACTGTTACATGCATTAAGATGTTTAACACTTAACGTGATGCTCAACATGTTTTTTTTTTTAATTAGTGTGCTTGACATTACTTTGCAAAACAATAATGATCAAAAAAAGAGAAAATAACCTATGCATATTTTTGTATTATATTACTTTTTAATTTTGTGGGAAAACTAGATATCCAAATTTTCTGAAGATATTAGTGCTAGCAAATTCTAGATTTCTTCTAAGACATTGCTAATTTGTGACCGTTTTTCGTTTGCAATTAAAATGCAGTACTTTTTATCAAAACTTCTCTGCTCAATGGTTGTATTCCACATCTTTGACATATAAACCCTGAGCAAACCAAATTTATAAATCCAAATCACTATAAAATAATACGTTCAGCTTTGAAGAGCACTGAAAAATAGTTTCAAATCTTTGGATAACAAAAAGACGGCAGGGGAAATTTCTAAATATTTATTAAAAAGTTTCAGAATGCTCATTACCGCAACAACAAGATTATGCTACTGTAGCTATTGCTAATAATTTTTTTTCTCTACACAGATTCAAAATTTCATTACTGCAAGTTCAGCAACAGGTCATTACCACTACACTACTAATATTACTTTTTTATTTTGTTTCCTATGATGGTAATGACAATGTACAATGTTGTGAATTTCTCAAAAAGGTAAAAAATGTGGGTCAAAGAGTAAACACATTCCTGCTATATAACTTATATATCTGTACTTAAAAGAACACACATATGGACGTATGTTTGCATGTGTACTGTATGATCTGCGTAGGCATTTAGAGATAGAAATTTGATTCCCAGTTTCTTCTTGACATCACCTTTGGGCCCGGTGCACGTCATGTTCAATGCAATGTTTATACAACAGACCCCCAGCACGTTACCCCTTCAACAGACGTCACAAACCAAACACAAACACAGCCAGCGGCCTGCGCAAGCACTCTACCGTGGGAGAAGAGTTGAAAACAAAGGTGGTGGTGCAGCACCATCATTAATATTCCATCTTACTTACACAGTGGTAGTGAGGTCACCGTATAACAGCTCTCTGAAGTGCTGTGTCATTAGAGGCGCAGCCTGGATGATATTTCAGCTGTGCACAACTACACTATCTCTCCTTCAAAATAAACTATAGGGATTCAGCTGGATGAAAATGGCAAACTCTTAATTTGTAGAGTGCCAAGCAGGGGAAATACTAAAAAAGGACTTGGCACTTTTACTTAATGTATGCCAACCAAATCTTATTTAATTGGAAATTAGGTCATCATGGTGAGGGAAGCTGAAGGTTGGTCCTGCAGGAACATCTGTGTCCTGAAATGATTGCATCAGATCAGATTCCCATTAGAAACCCATCAGGTTTTTAATAAGTACACATGCTGTCCTTCTCAAGACTTTAGGAGTCAACTAAGGACATTAATGCATCAAAGCTGACTCTGAGGAGAAATTACATTAAATATTTCTGCTGTGAAGCAGGGCTCCTGAGGAGATTATTGGTAACTGAAAAGCAGTGTTGAGGAGAAACTGTGGGTTGCATCAGGATACATGTATTCAGGTGAACTGGCTGTTATACAAACTCTCAAAGCAAATTAGGTCACAATTTAAAGTTCAGTGCTTAAGTGGGATAAAAAAAAAACTTTTTATAGGTGACACCATGACTAAGGTCATAAATAGGTTTATCTGGATCCTAAATCATCTTCTCGTGGATGAGACATCAGACGTTAAATCCAGGGCTGGAGGGTAGGGATCAAGTTTAGGTGACAATGGTGGCAGTCCAATGGAGGCTGTTAAATCAGAGCAGTATGTTAAACATTCAGCAGGGCTGGTTAATCACAAACACACTCAGATCCTCAAAAGCTAGCAGCTCACTAACCATTTTCTCATTAACCTAATTTACATAAGTATTTGAAAAATGAAGGGAGTTGGTGCACACAAAGGTGTTTGTGAGAAGTTAAATACCCAGCATCTCAACTTCCTGCTGAGTTGGCCCTACCAACTCTTCACAGCCTCAGGGAAGGATGAGTAATTTGGATTTTTTTCTACTAGATTTAGTAGGCCGTCTTTCATGGCCTTAGAATTGAATTCCAGGTCAAAGTTTAGCAGAAAAGCCATGGCCTATCAAATACATTCTGGTCCAAAGTTTTTGACGTATTTTAAGCTTGCAAACAGCAAGCAAACTCTATGGGGTCTGTACACACCTGTACATGAGGTGAACTCCACAGGAAGGTAGTCCTCCAGTCCCCGTTCTCTGAACGAGGGGGGTGTCCAAACCTGTTCCTGGAGGGCCACTGTCCTGCTGAGTTTAGTTCCAAAGTACACACCTTAAGAAAGCCATTCAAGGTCTTCACTAGACTCAGGCCCTGTCCCAATGGCCCACTTCATGTGCACTTGCAGTCTTGCGGACTTACATTGCCTGCTGTATACACATAAACCATACACCAATGGTTTTTAAACAATGTGCTCTGCACATTTTGTATGTTTCCTTTATCTGACGCACACACACAGCCTGCATACTAAGGTTGTTACTATCCATCCTAAATTCTATCTCATAATAGTAATATTACAACATGGAATTTTGAATAGATAGAGCTCTCTGTTAATGAACTGATGATCTGAATCAAGTGTGTTAAACCAGGGAGACAAACAAAATGTAGATTGAAAACCACTGCCGTAGACCATGACTGCAACAAACTTCTACCTGATAGTTATATATATTTATCTAGCCATTATATCATAAAAGTGTGGACTCAGAAGAAGACTGTGAGGGTTTATGGTAAGATTTGGGACAGGGCCTCACATTAGCCCTCCAGGAGCAAGTTTGGACACTTCTTGTTATAAATGTTTGCATCATCAGCCTTCATCATTGGCACAACCATGATCTAAAAGGTGGTGATCAGATCCTACTGAAGCACAGACATCAGGCCCATTCTTGTTTCCCAGCAGCACCTTCACACAGCTTGAGTCATGTGAGCTCTTATATAATTTCAGCTCTCACGGTCTTCACACTCAGAGTGGCTGACAGAAGTTTCATGCACCAACAGGAAAGGAAAGACCCTGAAATACCCTAAGATTGTATATTTGTTTTGAGCTCTGGGCTTTGGGTTTTAATTCATTGTTCTCCCAAAGACTTCAGCAGATGTTTTTGCTTCTGCTGTGTTTTTTGAGGGGCACAAAGTGGGTGTGAAAGAACAGAGCAAGCATGAGATTTCCCACCACCTGCAAATGCAACATAGCCTCACTCAAAACAGGAAACACAGATGAAAGCGAATGATTCAGAAATAAGCAGCTTGGACAGCACCGACCTTAAACCAGAAATGAGTATTTTAATCTCTTTTTGATTTTTTCAAATGAAAATTTTCATAAAGAAAAAATGGTTTCTGGTGTTCAGTTTGACTTGCTGTTGATATTACAAAGGCAATAATGTGCTGAGTACCTTTTCTCCATTCAGAAGTTTCATCTTTTTGTAAGCAATACTTACCTTAAACCTCTGACTTTAGACGTGTTAAAAATAAACAAGTTTGAAACATCTCTGAGCAATGAAAAAAAGGCCTCTAAGCCATCTAAACCCCTAAGCCAAAATATTCTACTTTTTTGTTTATGCTACAGATATTATACATTAAATCAAGGGAAGGTCACATTAACAATTTATCTGGACATTTCAATCCAAATCCAATTATTGCAATAGGATTTTGTGCAGTCAGAAATTTAGTTTGAGAATTCCCTTGCCTATTTTGCATAGGTGTCAAGATGGTCGCAATTCATTTTCTGCACTGACCAACAAAAAGCAGCCTGTTCCTTTGTGCATGGACATTTTTTGACAGCAATATTTTGCAATAATGTTACCACGATTGTTGCCTGTCAGGCTATAAAAATAAATGAATTAATTAACCATACTGAAGGACCTGAATAATGCTGCCTTCAAATGCTATCGTAATTACGGTAAATATAAGGTTTGGAATTTCTGTTTATAAATGTTAAATCATTAATTAGACGTGAACGCTTCTAAAGTTGTATTTACTACTTAGAAACACTGAAATTATTTAGATTTACAGAGTTGGACAGCATATATATTAGGATGGACAGATTAGAACTGACAGGAAGCAAAGTAGGAGAGAGATATGGGGCGGGAAAGGTCTTTAAGTTTGGATTTGAACTTGGGATGCTTGTAGTGCATGCTGTATGTTAGTGTGCTGTATGCTGTATTTTGACATAGAGCAGTCGCTTAACAACCAGAACACCCTAGCATTGTGGTCTTAACTTTTTTTTTTGCACTGGAAAGCAGCACTCACATTTTCCATAAACAACATTCCATAAAAGACACATTTACAGAAACTGCACCTAAATTGTACATTGTGTGTTGCGAAGAGGCGCAAATACCAAGCATATCTAAGCATTAATATCCTTTATAAATAATGACAGCAGTTTTGTTTAAAGTAGGGTAACAGAACAGGCCTGCTGAGTTAAACAGACATGGAACTTTCTGTATGTTACAGCAGGAGTGAGATGCATTCTTTTTCCTCTCACACACGCACATGCATAAGTCCTCCACTACCCACAGGACTTCACAAACAGGAACGAGTTCCTCCGGGACTGGAGCAAGAGAAACGGGTCAAGCAGGCCAGGCAGAGAAAGAAAACAGCTCAGGTTGATGAAGAACTCTCGCCCGCAGGCAGAAACTACATGTCCCCGCCTAGAAAGAGAATACTGGGATTCAGGGAAAGCTTTGTTCCCTATGGAGAAAAAAAAACGAGTGTGTGAAAATGTACTTCCATAAAAGTGTGAGAACAGAGGCTGGAAGAACATGCTGGTGCATGCAATTCCCAGCCTGATTTCTAATGGACTGGGTTATCATTATGTGTTGTGCTGCATTTACCAAAAATCTGCTTCTGCTGAAAATCTTTTATAGTTTGATTCTAATGAACCCTGGAGGTACATTTTAAAAAGCGTGTGGAAAGATATCTCCCATTATTGTCATAATATATAATATACATAACAAAAAAAACTGTCATTGGGTCAGTGCATTTTAAAAACTGACCCATTGTTAATTTGCATAACTACACAACTAAATTTCCCCATGTGTACTTGTGAACTGTAGGAGAAAAAAAGGATTTTCTATGCAAATATCTATCCCAGACTTTTATGCAAATTCTTATCCTTTGGGACAAACTTTTATGACTTCTTTTGAGGAAGAAAATATCCCCTTGAGCAGGGAATTTGCATTTGGCTTTATGTGGATCACTGTGAGATCTCCAAACACTCCTCCTCTGAGAAATGTTCTTCAAAGGAAAGCAAATAATTTCAGTGTTAGTGTTTTTAGTTAAATCACATTAAGACAGTTCTTCGCAAATCTTTGCAAAGCATCAAACTGTTTCTGGTGTGCCAAGGATCTAACTCTTCAAACAAGCTCATGCAGACAGATCTGCCATGCAGCAGTTATCTGAGCTGCACTCTGAGAACACTCAGTCTGTAATATTGCTAAGTGTTGACCCGGGCATAGCGCCCAGTGTTGTTGGAGGAGGTGAGAGACAGTGACTCTAGAGCTGCCAGCAGGGCATGGCTCTAAAAACAAATCTCTTCACTTATCTTTTCATTGTCTGTTATCTCAAGGTTGTACATTAGTGTAGTATATGTGGTGTTCAGCGATGTTTAGTGCAAGTCATGGATGAAATGACTGACTTGTCTGATTACTCCACAGAGCCTGTTTTGCAGGAGCATCTTTAACCTTAACAGCCCAACTGTGTGGTGTTTTAAATCAGGTTATTTGTAATCAGGGTACTTGATGTATCTGATACAGACAGGATCAGTCTCTCGTCTTTTCATTTCATGTTGGTACGGTAAATATATCATGTGAACCATTGGGTAATAGTTGGCTGCACTTCATTAAATGGTCATTAAATGGGGTAAAAGGTGACATTGCGTGAACTTTGGCTGCTTGATCTGTGTGCAATGCAGCAGCAGGGGTGACAAGCAGCTTGACACTTTCATAGAGTTCAATGCACTGGAAGCTGTTAATATGAGTCATGTTAAGCATACATGCACTGTTTACTACATCTCTGAGGCTGCATACGGCCACTAAATAGAGTTAACACAGACGAATACAATCTCATTCACCATAAAAGCTTCTTCCTCTTGTATCTCATTTTCATATTCATCCAGGCAATCCCTTGTATCTCATTTGAATCAGAAAACAAACATCAGCTGTGCAAATGAGATATCTGGAAACCCAGTGTTTGTGCATGTGTGTTTGCATACACGTAGGCTTTTAAAGGTCTCTTTTACCGGAACCACAAGAGCCATCCTAGAGTCCCACTCAGCAAGTGGGCGATGCTGATGGGCAGTGTAGGTGAAGAGTGTTTTAAGCAGGTTACGCACAAAATCATAAATGGAGCTCAGACTGTGATGCGGTAGCCTGGCTTATAACAAAAGTCCAGAGAACGGTACGTTTGTGATTTTCTAAAATAACTCTCGCCCAAAAGAGCATGGTGGAAAACACAAGAGATGAATTACAGAAAACAGATTATTGACTAATATTCATATTTGACATGAATTACTCATCCCTACTCACCTTTTTGCTCATTTGTTGAAGGGCATGTGTGACTACATCAACACTATTGATAATATTTTAACACAAGCTATATATAAAAGGCATGCCTGTAAAAAAAATGCATAGAATTTGCAATGCAATCACTGCATATGTAATATTATTGTACATTTCTAACAACTACTTACTCCATGTGCAATTGTGCAACTAAATACATCAATAAAAAATGAGTTAAAAATACAACAGTTTAATTTGCATTGGCCATGCAAGAAATTCCCCATGTGCAACAAGATTCTCTATTTCACATTTTTATGCAAATATAAAAACCAGACCTTCAGGGTGAACTCTGGTGACCTGCCATGAGAAAAGAAAGAAGAAAACAATGTCCCCTTACACTACTGCAGTGTGTTTCTTCTATATGCAAGTGAAGATTTGTGTTTGTTTTTTTGTTTTACCTCTATACTTGAATTCAATAGCACATTTTTAAAAATGTGTTAAGTAATATGCAAGTGCAGGACGGCCTGTACAAAAAAACAAGCAGTCGCTTGTAAAGGCAGTCCATAAGAGGACAGCCAAATGCTCTGAGAACAAAAACAGTGTGGATAGGAGATGGGGAGGGGGTGGGAAGGAAGGAGCTGCATAATTTCATCAGTGACGCAAAATACATGTTACTCTCAACATTGACCATATTAGGGCAAAGGCGGGGCTTCGGCAGAAACCAGGAAGTAGGGGGTCCTCTAGTGGAAATACCACATGACTTCCAGTACAATCTCGAAATATCTTCACTCCCCCCTCCCTTCTGCTCTGTTTTTCTGTCTAACAAAATGTGCTCTCTTCTGTGTCATTAGGGCATTTATTGATCAGTTAAATGTGAAGCAAGTAAGCAAGAGGTGCCCTTTTAATCGCTATGCTAACAAACGCTGTAATCTGATTACTGGCATTTACTGCAACAATATTGTGCAAGCAAGTGCAATTGCACACAGGTTCATAATATACATTCTGATAAATAAGACTGATGCAAACTAAACACAGCTGCTCCTTTAAACTTATAATATATCCCTACAATAAAAAGCTGTCTTAAAAAAAAACAGGTTTTCCTGTGATCTCTTTGGTTATTTATCTATATTTATATTACAGCATAAAGGAATGGTTTAGTGTAGGTTAGTTTACTATATGCCATATATATTTGATATATTTTTCAAGTCAAGTCACTTTTATTTATATAGCGCTTTTAACAATACAGATTGTAGCAAAGCACTGAACATTATCAAATAG
>JAUMHG010000051.1:16975337-16996144 GCA_032359395.1 Enteromius anoplus | reverse complement strand
CTTAGTTGGGTCCAGTTCTCCTCTGGCCGGACGCCCAGCACCTAATTTCCAGTTCAATTTAACACATGTTAGATTGTCTTTAAAAAGTTGCAAGTATGCAGCTTGAAAACAAATACTGGTCATTCTGAAGTAAAAGAAACAAATTCAGTGCCAACTAAATAACAATATTGAGAGTTGCACTTTTAGAGTGAATTTGGGCAAACAGAACCGGATACACTCTATGCTACATTGCTGAGAATCTACCTAATATTGGTTCCAAAATACTCTTCGCAAGCACAATTTCATGCATTGCTTCTTTATGAATTGTTTCAGGAGATTATGGTATATCAAAAATGCTAATGAAGTTATGTGTATTATCTATCAGATGTTTAGTATCATAATTAGCGATGGCAGATTGCAAATTACTTTTATGCTTTGGGTATACAGAAATGTACAGTTTGAAGAAATTTATACTAGTTGTTGAAGGTCTTATTATTGTTATGTTTTATTATTTCAGTCCAGTCATCTGAGATCATACAATACTGATATTTTGAACTGATTTTAGAACACACATTGTTTTTATGTCACCGCTGTTTTTCCCCTCTCTAACTGTTTACAAATTCAATAAGTCTTTGGTCCTCAGGATTAACATTGTGTTAGGTTGTGTAGTGTATTCTAGCCTTAGAGTCAACATGTTTAAAGCAAACTTAAATATAATAACACTATACTTTATGACTATGGTATTGGAACGTCAAAATGTTTATATTAAACACAACATTAAAAATGGAATTAAACTCTATGAAAACCAGTGGACCATTATAACTGACTGAAAGTATCTGTCTTAGGGAAAATCTTTCGCCATGTGTCTGGTAAGTTACACGTCACGAGTACAGCACAACCATAATCATATAAAACAGAGACTAGTACCCTCGCACCCACAACACAGACATACACAAACCTCTGGAATCGCTCCCTTTACCTCAAACAAATACCAACCCAGAGGTCAGAGCAGCGCGACAGAGCGGCGTTAACCCACTCTCAGCGTCATGGTAACCGCACGAGAATGTTCCGCTACAGAGCGCGCTTGGCTGTTTGCTTTTTCGCGGTCTCAGTTTCCCGCCCACTCGCGAGGCAATCCCCCTCAGCAGCGATCAAGCGTCACTGTCACAGCCTACGCCCACACTAGACGCGGCGAGATTCTCCGCTACGCAACATGTGGGCTAGACAGTGAACTTAACACACTGACACATTGTTTACCTCAGTCTTTACAACAGTGAAGATATAACTGACCATAGATGCGTCCGATGCCTGCAATGCTAACTGTTAGACACTGAGGAGGACATAAGTGACACTGGACCATAAAAACAGTCATAAGTAGCACATTTGTGGCAATAGCCACCAATACAGTATGGGTCAATGTTTTTCTTTTTTTATGTCAAAATAATTCAGCAAACTTCATGTTTCATTAAGAAATGTCCTACCGTAAATACATCAAAACTTAATTTATGATTAACATGCATTGCTTCATTTAAAAAAAAAAAGATTTGTATATTTAACTTTTTAAATATTTAACAGATTAGTTGTATATCGGCCTATCCTATCCTATTGTCTTTGCCTAACAAACTATACATCAATGCAAAGTTATTTATTCAGCTTTCAGATGATGCTATCTCAGTAAAAAAAAAATCACCCTTATGACTGGTTTTGTGGTCCTGGTTTCATATATTTACTTCAAAAATTTGTCAAATTAGAATACATTTTGCACAAACATGATATGATGCCTGCAGCACATCAATAGATCGAAAATAAACAAATGAATACAGACAATTTATCACACTTGTTAATTGACCCCTAGTTAACTGCACTGAAGACTTGCATTTCATATGATTTACACTAACTGAGATACAGTTTATTATAATAATAATAAATTGTGTATATACTTCTAGGATCATTGCAGGTCAAACTTGTTCAAAACTTATGTATGTTGCAAACATACAGAATTTCTTTAGAAATACATTCGAAAAAATATGCGTGTCAGATAAAGGTCAAATAACAACAGTTGCTAAGGAAAGTTAACGTTTTTTGGTATGCGAGATGTGTGCCTATAGAATGTCTAGGGAGAACGCATATTCATGTTTATGTGTCCGTGTATGTGCAGCTGTGAATAGCTACTGTTATCTCTGCAAGTTTTACTAAACATGCACACCATCAATAAAACTTGAGGAGGGCTGTTGCTGTGGAAACCACTCTAGGTTTTGTTCTATTTTATTGTCAGGGTTACAGAGAGAATATAACCTTAGTCTGTTATCACAGTTCAGTCAGCTGTGCCATTAACATGCTAATTAAAGCTCATCTCTCACCGATGTGGCAAATCAAAGGAGTTTCTTGGTTGAATTGGAGGGCTGAGGCCCATGAGCCAACCTAAATGTCCCAGTCATTACTGTGCTCTCTGGTGCAGTTTGTCAATAATTGTCAGTAGTATGACTTTCAGATATAACACTGCAATTAGCCAGGCACCAGGGTTCTGTTATAGCTGCTTTTACACGCTGAGATTTAATAGGACTTTTATGTGCCGCCTATCAACAGTTTGTCTATTTGAGCATGTGGAGCCCCGATATGTTCTCCAAAGATGAATCCTATAAAAGAGCCTCGGGGTAAGGAAGAGTGGGGAGTGTAAGGGGGTGTCATACACCCTCTTACTCCATCTTAAAGCCTGACATACACACAATCAACCCACCTCTCATGAGAGCTGCAGTGATGAGGTCAGCAGGCCCACTCTGATGTCACCACTGCATGCGTGATTGTGCTTGAGTGTTGTTTTATTGTTCGCCTGCAGTGAGTGTGACTCACATCTGTGAGACCACTTGAACTCCCAGAAACAAACGTGAATGAATGTAGACAGTAAAATAACAAAAGAATACTGAGTTGAAACAAAAGACCCTATGAAGATATTTGACAACGACTGCAGTTTTAAGCAAAGTTTAAATTTGCACTACTTTTGACTAAAGTAATAAATAATTGACTAACAGCAAACAAATACTTGTTATGTTTGATGGCTTTAAGAAAACCTCCATCAGAGCTGTTATGGTTTTGGAAGGCTACTTTGCAGAGCACGCTCTTGAAGGGTTGCCATGTCCACTTATCATAAGCGACACTTATTATTAATTATTATTAATAATATTATTAAGCATCTTCTTCGGGCTTTGATGTTTGGGCTCGGCTCATAAAGCCATCCAGTTTCTGGATTTAATTATGTGGGAAGGTGCGGGTCACTATAATTTCATAAGTGGTTTATTTTCAAGATATAGCATTTGGATTTGAGTTAATTAATTTGGCAAACTTAATGAGGCAAAATATACCCTGTAATTTCTTGCACTGCGCATAAGAGTGTAACACTCTGATGCAACACTCTTAAATACATCATAATTAGTTGTCTAGTTTAGTTTTGCACACACTGCATTCAAATTCAGAATGGCGTATAGATTAAACTTGATTTATACTAAAAGGTGAACTGGCAACAAATTTAGTCTTAGACAACTGTCAGACAACTATACATTTTTAAAGGTCAAAAATATGGCACTTTGGATATTAAGGATATAAATGTGCAAAGGTTAGTCAAATTGAAATGATCACGCAGATGAATTGTTCTGCAAAATTCAAACGTGGGGAAAATAATTGCACATTAAGGCAATACTTCAAAGATAAACTTCATTAGTTCCTACAGTGAGTGGCGGCCCAAAATGCTCTTCCTCGCTGAATCATCACCGACTGCACTCTGAAAAGACGTCACTGAGGGGCAGAAAAGTTTCCAATTAAAACTTCCCAGTTAGCAATAATATAAGCGTGAATCATCTATGATAACGTTCTGCCGAATGCACCTGCTGTGATAAATTGAGTTTACTAATATCGCTGTTACAAAGGTCTGAATGTTATTGTCCAACCAGATATATCGCTCTGAAGGAAACAAGATCAAGAAAAAGATGTTTAACTTGGTAACCTGAACTCTGTCTTGGAGGGAAAAAGAGTAAAATAGAGGGAAACAGATGGACGGAAGGAGGGCTGCACTTACTCAATTAGCCTTAAACCATTATGAGTTGGCAGGTGGTGGGAAAGAGTGAGGGAAAATAACAATAAGGAAGAAAGTGAAAATTACCAGTTAGCCTGCAAGGCAAATACAAGAGATTACCTGTCTGTGTAAATACCGAAATTTGGTCTCTTTCGCTGCACTTAGCAACCGGCGATAAAAACCTGTAAACTTAGAAGTGTTGCAGACATGCCAGTGTTCAAGTGTTTGGATACACAGCTGCATATGTGGAACACTGGGTCAGTGGGTTTTGTACTGTGCGAACACGTGCCTGTTTTGAATTCATTTTATTTTCACTTGCAGTATTGATAATATCTTGCGACTGAAGTATTCCCCCTGAAGTCATTCATACTGAAATGAACTGATGTCCAATAACAGAGAGAGCTGTCAATCATCGGCATCTGTGCATTTTGCATTTGTTTTGTTTACGAGCTTAAATGCTGCTCTTGTAAATCTCTCATTACGTCATATAATCTCTTCGTCAACTTGTCAGATTAGAACTATTAATCAGTTCCAAAATCAAATACAAAACTTGTGCTAAACTGAAAAGATAAAACTGCTAAAAAAGACTGAACGCAATATTCGGAAAAAAAATACAACACAACAAGAATTAAATATGCAAATATTAAGGGCTATTTTATTAAAATCATCCAACGAATTAGCAAATTGCATGAGATTTCATGCACTGAATATGCAGCACTGGTAAAATTCAAAAAAGTAATCTGTAATTGAATCTCTCCCTCCTGAATGGAAGTTCCCTTTACAATTCTAATGAGTGATGTTGAGACGTTAAAAGAGAGTCTTCCAAGATAACGAAAAGCCCCTGAGCACTGCACAGAATGGACATTTTCTGTCACCAGGTTTTTTGATGTGTAAGACTGAAAAATCAATGACTTTCAGTTTTTGAAAGCTGATATTCTGTTCTCAGTGATGCTTTCAGATTTACTCTTGATATGAGATGTTTCAAATGACCGGGCCCCCAAGTTACCGTAATAATGAAAATGTCATCTGATGTTGTGTCAGAGAATGTCAGGGGAAAACAAGGTGCTTAACAAAAACCTAACTTCAGAAGCAGTGGAACTTCTTTTCTAAGCTGATTAATTACAGTTATGCAATAACAAAATTCTATTGTGTGGGTTTTGTACTGTAAAAGTGCATAGCATGTGAAAACTGCTTTGTATAAATGCCAAATTTAACTTTCTTGTGTAAGCCTGTAACTATGAAAACCATTTCAAATTTAAATTAAAAAAGTAATATAATGATGAAATAATAAGGTAATGTAAAATGTAAGTCGTAGACACGAGAAACTGTGAGTTTCATGGTACAGTAAAGTAAATTCATGGTACAATTTTTAAATAAATAAATTAAGATTATTTATTTATTAAAATTATAAAAATATTGTGTTGATTTTGCAATCATAATTGTGAGATATAAAAAAATAACTGATGTTTTATTTATTTTTTAAGTATTTAAAAAAGCTGAAACTAGTATTGGGATTTTTGCATCACAATTTAAGACAATCGGTTTATAAAGTAAAATAGTTTAACAATTAACTCTTCAATTTTGTACTTAAATATAATTATGATTTTAAATCTCAATTTTAAAATTGCAATTAATTAAAGATTATTTAATTATTGAATAATTACAGTTTTATTGTGATCTCACATTTGTGACTTTTTGTCTCATACATGTGAGCTTACATCTCATGCTGCAACTTACAATGTGACATAATTTCTGCTTTTTTAATAACTTTTTTTTTTACCCTGAGGAAATTGGCTTTTTTGCAGAGATGTCATTGCATCGAAAAACTGGATCCTTTGCAAACACATGGTTTCTAAGTGATTCTATGAAAATAGCCTAATGCTAACAAAGGTGTCAAGTCAATTAACCCCTTAACTGTCACCCCCATTTTCGGGAAAACACATGAAAAAGTACTATACAAGCTTAAAAAGATGTAATTCAGGACATATATTAAAAAAAAATGTAGGTGTCCCGTATTCGGAACGGTGACAGTTAAGGGGTTAAAGAACAGGGTCACTGTTCCATATGTTAAAAGTTTCTTTCCAGTGCTCTACATCTGCTGCATACAAATAAAAATCCAGATGTGTGGACTGACTGCCACAGTGGTCTTGTTTATCAGAAACGGAGGGCAATAAGTGAGCGAAAGTGAGAGAAGGGGGAGAGGAGAGGCCTGTGGTTTTGCAGCATCCTGTACCCGTGTGGGTGCAGAGAGGAGGGTTTTGAATGCGGGCTTTGTGCATGCTAGCGGCGCTGTGTGTGTCACTCCGGCTGGTGGAGTGAAAAACTCGGCTGAGTCACCATGGAGACCGCAGCTATAGAGATGAGTGTACAAGCAGATCGGTGGATTGCTTCTCCTAGCTACTGTACACATGCAACCTGCCCACTGACGGCCCTGCTCACACACACTGCCCACACACACACTCTGTCCGTCCCGCTCACCCTCCCTCTCTCCGGGTCTGACCTGTTCTGCAGGTTCAGTTAAAGAACATAGCAATTAAGCCAGAAGAGCATCAAATGTCATGTGGTGTAATCATCAAGTCAAAAGCACAGCTATAGCCTGCACAAATTCACATTTTGTTGTTTAAATAGATAATTAGGGTATTGTTTTTCAAAAACATACACTGCACATGCAAACCCATTTTCAGGCCCCCCAAAACACTGTTGTTGTGTAAATGAATGGGTAAAAGACATAATGTTTCTGTTTTTAGTGCTGTGTTCAAACTAATTCAGCGGACCTGTTATTACAGCTTACAAGGTCAAATTATATTTTAAGAGACTTCGACACACAGTTCTCTATGATATCATTTTTTTGTTTTAGCCCTTTATTCTCTGAACCCCATGACATTTTTAGTAGCACCACATGGCACTAATGTCATGGACAACATTTTTTTTTTTTTTTATAATAATAATAATGAAAAAGGTTTTGTTATTTATTTTCTCTAGGAAATAAAAATAGTGCAAGCTACCTAATTTCTTTTCAAGATAATAAAAATCTATTTTAATAATGCATACTGTTTTCACAATAATGCATTTTGTTTTTACTCAAATTGATCATATTTTATAAAGGACATGCAATTATGAATGAATTCGTAAACATTTGTTTGCTTGTTTAAAAATTAAAATTCAATGGATTTTCTCAACATATAATTCCAAATATTATTATTATTTTTTCGTTTCACATGATGGAAGTCGATGGTCTTTAAAATATATAATTATGTGATTCTCGGAAGGTAAAGAAAACGTCAGTTTTGTGTGAGTAAGTGATGACAGATGTTTAATTTATGGGGCGAACTGTCTATCTAATTAACACATAAAAAATGAAAGTCATGTCATTATCCCATGAGAGACCATAGTAAAGCTTCTCCCTGATAGTCAGTTCCCAGGGGCTCCTGATTAAAGGAACTGGCTCCCAGCATCAGACGTTTATTTAAGTGTTATTAGAGCAGCGCTCGACCTCGGCCACTCAGCTGCAGGAGTGTGAAGTCACATTCACACCTCCCCTGTCTCCAGCAGAAATCACTGTCAAATCATTATTTTGACCACAAGAATGTACAATTGTATTGTAGCATAAATTGTATTATATTTATTTTTCTATGCAATTAAACATTATTTTCCTACATTTCCTGATTCTGGTTCATTCAAATCAAATATTTCATACATAATTATCTATTTATTTATAAGAGGTTTCTTTATTTATTTATTATTTTGTAAATATAGAAATAAAATACAGTTTTTGGCAGTATTACTAAATTCCTTGTGTGGCACTTTGATGGTTTTTCATTTTTTCCTTGTTTTTCTAATCATGTTTTGTGTTTGTGTGTAAATCATTTTGTACACCTACTATGATTTCCTTCAGTTTGTGGAAAGGCTGCCTTTAATGCACCTTTATGGTGGTTGTCAGTGTATTATAAATGCACAAAGCAGATTTTAGTACTTCTGTAAGCTAGCCTGTAATGCGAGTTAATGAATTCACTGCATATTTGACCACAGCTGCCATTTTTACCATAGATTTAACAGTTAACAATAATTCATTAGTTAATTAATCCATTAGCGTTAATATATTTATTTGGTAGATAGCCATGTAATAAGCAGGATGTTTAGTGTTATTGCAAATAAAGGTGCATCATGGACCCGATAACCCTGTCGCGTGAGATTCAATCCGTTCTGTAACAAATGTGTCATGTAAATTCAGTTTCTTTCTTTTAGGATCCCCAGGATGAAAGGAAGAAGGAAATATACTGTTAGCATCTTATTAGCCTGATCTAAACATGAAATGCTCACACCTCTAAACTACACTGATAAAGACTTCAGTCATCGTGATGCAGGTGAGATGTCAATAAAATAACCAGCGGCTTTGCTGTGAATGCTCTCACCTCTGCAAAGAAGAGTCGTTTCTGTCAACTCTCACATTAAGAGATAAACTGAGGAGGTGTATATTCCAACACAGCTACACAGACTGTGGCACATGGCACGTCTTCTCATTTAAATTTGCCTTTAGTATGAAATATTGCTCTGAGACACATGGAGTCCACCTTTAGGGGCTGTTAATTTAGTCCCTAAGTGCATGTTCTTAGATTTCTTAGAATTGTCAAATGTGTGGACTAATGATCACAGGGTGGCTGGATAGATAAAGAGCATCCAAGATATGCAAGTATATTTTCCAATGAACAGGACTATTTAAAAGTTTTGAGTTGGTCCAATGTTTTTTTTTTCTTTTTTTTTTTTTTAAGAAGTCCCTTATGTTCACCGGAACACGTAGCAACTGCATAGCAACACAATTCAAACGGATTCCAACACCCATGGGTCCTGATCACTGGAAAACACCACACTTTCTCAAGAAAATGTAAAATTCTAGTTTAGTCTTGGCTCCCAGACAAGAGCTTCACATTCACTGGGACTGTTCACAAGTCATGCAAATGAGTTTATGTAAGAGTACTCTGGTCCAAACATTATGTAGCCAAATGTGAGCGTTTGAGCTGTTCTGCAACATGTTCCAATCATTGGCCATCTTTGAAATGCTGCACGTCACCTCAATGAAAAGAAATTATTTTTAGTGACGGAAAATACACTCAAAAAGATTCATAGCAGCTGAGCTATTCTGGTTCCGAAAATATTTTGCAGAAATGTGTGCATGTTTGAGTTGCTGGAAGGGGAGATATGATTTGAATTATTTTATTGTTGAATAAAACATGAAACTGCAGAAACCATTTAAACTGGTCGTGAGCCAGGTGGTGTATAAAGGCAAACATCAGTAATGTAAGTAAATATAAGTTGCTATCATAGATAGAGATGGTTCTGGTTGGTTCTTTGTATTAAAAAAGATGTGCAACATGTCCCTGGAACAACATTGTGATTAACCAGATTTGAAGAAACTGTTTTTGTGAAGTTTAGGCTTACAATCAGTGTTTGGTGCTTGTACATCAGTGTCAGTCATCTGATTTTAAGCATTACTCATGTTAAAGGTTAGGTTTAGGTGTAGAGATATGGTCAAGACTATGTTTTGGCATTAAAATGTTGTTCCAGGGTCAACAAAATATGTTGACCTAGGGACACATAGTACTTTGCAAAATCAGGATGTGTGCAGTGTAGGGAGAAGAACACAATAAAATGATATAGGCCTGTGTAAAAGGAATATAATAAATAGTCCTAAACAAAATGTATATCCCTTAAATCATTTAAAATAAATCCAACAATTGTGTCTGAGCATCTTGTGGGAAACATTTGTTATTCATGCTGAATAGGCTTATAGTTTCTTGTTAGTTTCTATAAAGTAGGCTACATTCTTTTTGGCTAGACTTTTATATAGTCGTTATAATGAATGTCATTAGTCTATCCTTTTTTTTTTTCGTACAGTGACCTCAAACTGTTAAGCTTTCGTGACAAAAAACATTTAAGTGGTTAAAAAAATCTCTTTTAAGTCACACAACCACATATTCTAACGGAGAACCTGGTAGGCCTAGTAGTCTTTCATATAATTCTATACAACTTAAATATCCTTATCATATACTGCAGCAAATGGACTTAACGACTGAAAATTCTTACTTAGCTAACAAAAATTAATTCTAAGAAAGTTAGAAAACTAGTTAAAAAAATTCAGAATGTTATCTGAACATTCAAAGCTTGAAACTTTAAGGAACATTCCATTGTGTTCATTTTGGAGCGAATATTTTTGAATTTTCTCTTAACGTTCTGAAACAAGTTGCAATATAAAAAATCAAACAAACAACTAACATTTTTCAGAAATAATAAATCATATTTTGTGCTAGGGATTTGAGAACATTATTAAAAGCATTATAAAGACTTATTTGCCCAAAAAGCAAATAAGAAAGCACTATGAATGTTTGTAAGTAAGTAAGTGTTAGGCTATGTTTTGTTTCGTTATCTCTCTCCACAGGGATTCTCATGGTTAATAGGGAGGCTTCTAGTCATTATGGAGTTCGCACCTCAGCTAGCGCATCTTGTCACTTGTACTGCAGCCAGGGATCAGATGAAGTGGATTGGTGGGAGCTAAAGGTGGCGGTGGCAGTGTGTGGAAGGTGTTAGATCTGTCTGAGGGGGAAGAAGCCTCCTCACTGGGGGTCCAGATCCCGAGTTGTTGACACCTCCACCACAGGTCATGGGAGAGTCTCTGAGAGTTTGATTAGTGAAGGTGCAAGAGATGCAAGTCAGATTTCATGTGCTTTCCTCTGAACAACTCTAAGTTTGTCAGTTGTTTCAAATTAGTGTTTAAATGTCAGTTTTGTTAATTACATTTTTGGCTTATTGTTATAATATGTAACACTGTTTTTTTGTTTTTGTTTTTTAAAAATATATTAAATAAACTTGAAATACATTTTAAGGACTAGTTCATAAATGACAATTTACAAACAATTTACTCACCCCCAGGCCGGTCAAGTTGTAAATGAGTTTTTTTCTTCATTGGAACAGATTAGATTTGTAACATTAAAACACTTGCTCATCTTGCTCATAAAACCAAGCACATGGTCCAACTTGAACACAAGCAAAATTGCAAAACCTCAAATCGCTCAAGACTATTTCCCTTAAGCAATTTAGCTGAGCAACAATAAATAATTTATGTATCCAAAAGTTAATTATGTAATTTATGTAAATATTATTCATTCGATGTTGTGTCAGTAAAAAAAACAACAACAATCATTCAGTACTGAGTAACTGAAACTGAGAGACAGCGGGAGGAAGAGGTTGAAGAGAGTTTACAGAGGTGACAAAGGCTCAGTGAGAAGTGTGGGAATGTTTGCCCTGACTGCGGCCTGAGAACACACACAGCTGAAGCACACTGAGTTTATGAGGCTCTTTCTGCTGTCTGTGATGATCGAACCAGAGCCAGTGACCCGAAGACACCAAACGAGCCTTCTCTGAAAAGAACAAGCGAGAATCTGAGCGAAGACCTGGGCATTTGTTCTGTTTAGATTTACGTATGATTTTACATGCCTGCTGTTGATGAGATAGAGGAGGAGGACTATTCTGCTAGTCACACGTATCATTGTTAGTCACTGCAATATTTGCAATGTTTTGCAAAACATGAGTTAAACTGACCGATGCTTTAGCTGCCCGGACGTGTCCACGTGACCACTGTATAGAAGATACAGGCTGGCACACTTGCTGTTAAATTGCAAATAACTGAGACTTATTCAAAGGTTACTACTGTTTGAAAATGTTTACTGCAAATCAGTCATGCAGGGGGAAAAAAGGTGAAAGGAAATCATGGTCAAGACCATATCAAGTTCAGTTGAATTTTAAGAGAAACAATTTTTGAATGATCTGATCTACTGCAGTATCAGTTCCTAGTCAACACAAGCATTCTTGAATTCAAAAGGGTTTTCGTTTCCTTGTTTCTGATGTGTCATCGTTCATGGGAAGCAGCATTTTTATGAGAAACAGGAAGGACCGAAGGGTGGACAATAAGATCCAAGCCCAGCCTCTTCTGGTTAGTGTAACTGTATGGACAGACACACACTAACACAGAGCGGTGTGTGTGTGTGTGTGTGTGATTGTATAGACAGCATGTCTCAGTGTCGCTCTCCATTCAGCTGCTTTATCATATAGTTACATTCCCAGTCTAGACGGAAATCTTTGCAAAGTCTCTCTGACCCAGATCCTAAAAATCTCTCCTAAATTCTATTAGTCCAAAATCCAGCATTCAAGCCCTGAAACCGGTTGTTCATTCTTTCCATGAATATTTTGCCACATACCTCACATTTCTATTCAGGGAGGATGCAGCTGCATTCCCAAACTATTAGTCTACATTTTCAAAGCGAACAATAACAAAGTATGTCTGCCGGAGGGGGGAGAGCAGAGCGTTCAGTAACCCATCCGGAGGTGGGACGCTCTGGGGTTGGATAGAGCGGAGTGTTCTGTAACTGAAATTTATTACGAAGAGGAATGTCAGTAATGTGCCTCTACCTTCCCGAGCTGTTTTGGTACATACGCCTCGCTGCATGGACAATATGACATGTCATATGAAGTATGCAAAGCAGCTTGCTGAAACAGATTCTCATGTTAGAGAATGTGCTGGACATTACTGGTTGTGCCTGCAAAATGTCTATTAATATTCATTACTGCTGGGAAGTTTGGGCAAAAATAACAGTGATAATGACTGTGCGCTTATTTAGCAAGGATGCATCTATAAATTGTTCAAAAGCGACAGTGGAGGCATGCACACCTTGGGCAGAAAACCAGGATTTTAGAACTATTTCCGAAGAATAATGTGACACTAATAATGCAATAAATTCAGCTTTGCACAGGAATAAATCACTTACAAATATATCATTTTAAACTGTAATAATGTTTCAAATGCAGCCTTTGTGAGCTGAAGACACATCTTTCATCTTTCATTAACACCAAATGAAAAATTTGCGATCATGTTTAATAGTGCTTTTGGCAGATCTAATGTTCTTTTTTTAAAGTTGAATTTATTGTGCCAATAATTGCATAACTCTGGATTATTACACTTGCTCTTATTCTATAGATGCTAATATGACATTTTCATTCTGTTTTCTCGTGATTGTGACCCCATGATAAATATGACTTCTGCTTTTTATTTTTTTAAGTACTGAGATGAAGCAGTCCAAATCCAGCAGCCCAGAGCAACTTATCGAGATGATGATTCACATGCTGTCAATAGTGAAAGGTCAAACGAGTAATCTCCCTTGTTTCCCTCGCAGGAGCAGAGACCTCACTAAAGGTTAGACCGCAAAACATCCATCCATCCATCCATCACACACACACACACACACACACACATGTAGGTTGCAGTGTGGGAGGGGGTGCACTTGGGTACGAGACACTGTGATACAGACATGAGAAAATGAAAGTGTGAGGACAGATCACTCCTCCTTCAGATGAGAAAGATGACAAGAAAACTTGCTAAATGAAAAGCACTTTTTCAAGTTAAAATGAAATCATAACTGATTCACTTTCTTAATACACTTTCTAGATCTTATAAGTCATCAGAGAATGCAGTATTTAATGCATCAGTGTTTTGTTTTTTGTTATGTCTATTATTTTATTACAAAATACATACATTAAAATTTGTTTGAAATAATTAATTGCTAAATTGTTGTAAAAATGCGTTCTGATTTCTTCTATGATAAGCATGTTTTTCATTTCTACTTCAGAAATAGAAAATACTAATATTAAAATGAAGCCAAGTGGCCAATCCAATATTCACATATCATTATATCATAGCGAGGGCCCATGTTGGCCCCTAAAACTAGTAGTTAATATTTTTACTGTGAAAATATCATTTTATGTTGTTTATTTATTTTGTTTGTTTGTTTTTTAGGAGAATATATTGTTGCTTTTTGCTGGATGGTTACACCAAATGACATCTTCGAGTAAAATATTTCTTGTGGGCCTACATTTTTTCCAAAACCTTGAATACACTTTACATAACATTTCTAATAACTTGGCACATGCGCTTTAAAACTATATTTTTAGCATTTTTCTGTTCTTCGTTATTGTCACTCTCACATGTCATTGACCTGAAAGTGATAGTTCACCCAAAAATGAACATTCTGTCATCATTTTCTCACCCTCAGGTAATTCTGAACCTTTATGATTTTCTTTTTCTGGAAGATACAAAAAACAAAACAAAACATTTTTTAAAGGAAGAAACAAACTCAAGTTTTCTGTACAACCTTGGCTGACTTGATGTCCTCAAAAGTGTGTGATGTTCACAAGGTGCCCTATTTTCTCCATCAAAAACATGGAGAAATGTGCTCAAAAGGCCAGTAGTTTCCCACAAGCAACTCACACATTCTGCCCTTCATTTTTTTCTCCTTGAATATCCTAATTCATTACGAAAAGTCACAACAGGGCGGTAAAATACCAACCTCATACTGGCTTTTTGCCATGTTTGTGTCCTGCTCAGTATTGTGGGAAAGATACCTACAACATACATACATACATATTCAAGCTGCTGTTTATTGTTGTCTCTGTCTGTCTGAACTAGAGCAATACACCACACTGCAGGTGACAGATTGTGCGTTTTTGTGGGGAAAGCACCACATGAGGCAACCATTCTGCAATCTACCATGTGCAGAGAAAAACATCCCCAGCAAATCAGCCCCGGCATTTCTCAATTGTACACAAGTCCCCTCCCTCTCCTTTAGCCCTGCTGGGCGGTTTGTTTTTGAGAAGCCCACACGTGATCAGCTGGGAGGGTGGTCTCTCTGTTTGCCTGCTGAAAACAGGAACAACTTCCCAGCTCAGCTGCAATTCCATCAAAACAAGTTCAACATCATCAAAACATGATCTAATTTTGCTTTGCCTTTCGGAGAAGAGACGAAGGGAGGCAGTGGGGCAACATGGTTGTTGTTTTACAGTGTGTTTTTGTCCTTGCGCTGTTTCTCAACACAGGCTAGAAAATGCCATGCAGTCCTTACCTAAGTAAAATGAAACGAGGAATGCTGAGTCATGGAGAAACGGGAGAAACAATGACAATGCAAAACCTCGCTCTCTTCCAGCGTGGAACTAAATGGCTGGAATTAGATTAGCATGGCGATCAATGGACACAAGTCAAAAATCAGTGACGTGTATTAAACTCTTTTTCTTTAGTGCATTGAATGAGTTTACTTAAGATAACAGCAGTACTTGTATGTTTTATTTGCATTGAAGATTTTAAATGTATTTCAAATATAAGCCTCCATTCAGTCTACTGTATATGCAAGCTTGCTTTGCATTGTAACCGAAACAGCCACAGCAGCCTAAACAAACCAAGTCTGTGCCCAGTTATTGTCTATCTGTAACAAAACTCATCTACTAACAGTACTGTTTTATCAGATTTGAATAGCCAGATACATCAGTATGCTGGGAATCTAGACAGTAGTCAGTCGTCTGGCCGCCCAGGCCCGCCGGTTTCCTGCAGAAGCTCCTAGACGAGATCCTGAAAATCTCAAACTGCTTTGATGAGTCAAAGTCTGCTGGCGACCTGATGTAACAGCAGAGGAATTTACCTCAGCCACCCCTGGCCGTCTGCCCATTCCGCAGACTAAACAACAGAGGACAGACTCGGGGCCAGCCGCAAACCTGGTCTTGTATCGCCACCTGCTGTTCGGTAACGGTAATGCAATGTGCAGGATGCCTCGTAAACGCTTTTACTCAAGATGCTGTCAGGTCATTGCCTAATAAACCAGTTTGTGTAAAAAGAATGTGCATTTTTCATTCTCTTTGACGCACATTATTATTATTTAGCTTGGGTTGAACAAGGGCTGTACGGATCGGTGCAGCTTCTGCAGTAATGCAGTCGATGTACCGGTCTGTCGTGGTGAAGTGGCGAAGCTCTCGATTTACCGGTCGATCTACGTTTGTACTCTCACCTATGGTCATGAGCTTTGGGTTATGACCGAAAGAACGAGATCCCGGATACAGGCGGCCGAAATGAGTTTCCTCTGCATGCTGGCTGGGCGCTCCCTTAGAGATAGGGTGAGGAGCTCGGTCACTCGGGAGGAACTCAGAGTAGATCCGTTACTCCTCCACATCGAGAGAGGCCAGCTGAGGTGGCTCGGGCATCTGTTCCCGATGTCTCCTGGACGCCTCCCTGGGGAGGTGTTCCGGACATGTCCCACCGGGAGGAGGCCCCGGGAACGAACTAGGACACGCTGGAGAGACTATGTCTCTCAGCTGGCCTGGGAACGCCTCGGTGTTCCCCCGGAAGAGTTGGAGAAAGTGTCTGGGGAGAGGGAAGTCTGGGCGTCCCTGCTTAGACTTCTGCCCCCGCGACCCGGCCCCGGATAAGCGGGAGAAGATGGATGGATGGATGGATGGATGGATGGGTTGAACAAATAGTTTTTGCTTTTGTCTCTGCTACAGGACTAACATCCTGTGGTAACTAGGAATTTTAAGCTTGAGGCTGGACCCAGCCCTTAAATGATCTGATATGACCAAACAGCTGAGAAGAGATGATGTTAACCCTCTTTGAGGACCTCAAAGGATGCCAACCCTCAGATAACATACAGAACTACCTTATTTCTGCCAGAAATTAAATATATTAAGTTTCTACAATATATAAATGTATTGCAGAAACTTTATTTCCTGTAAAGCTTGCTTTGCAATGATTTGTATTGTAAAAAGCACTAAATAAATAAACTTGAATTGAATACGCTCCATAAATCTGTAGTTTACAGTGAATTTATAACAACTAACAGCCTCATTGTGCCTAACAACACTTCTCAGCGGTTATAAATTCACTGTAAACCTTGGCTTCTTAGTGCTTATTGCTTTCTTTACATTTTTTTAATAACATTTGGACAACATTTTTCCTTTTTAGCATTTGAAAAAACGCAAACAGAGCAGTGGAATGGGAAAAAAAACACGGAAGGTCTATCAACATGCTTGGTCACATTTTAAAATTGCACATTTTGGCAAAAGCTGTGAAATGTGAACACATCAGCACTTTTACATACAAAAATCACTTCAGAATCCCTTATGCACAAAACAGATCCATAAAGTTTTACCCACAAAGTGCCATTTTTGTTAGTTTACTCACTCTCATGTCATTACAAACATTTAACCTTACTGATCTAGTAATTTATTTGGGCAGCATCTGTTGCATGCTATAATTACCACAGAATTATATTGACTGACTCCACTGTTTAAAACAAGCAGCAATCAAGTTTACGGTAATGCACCTACAATGTAAATTGTAGGTGTATTACCGTAAACATGACTGCCGCTTGTTGTCCTTGAAAAATTAACAGAATTTTACAGATACTGTCAATAACACTGGACCTGTAGCCTACTGAACCGGTAATATTCCTTTAAATGCAGTAAGTGCAATAAAGAGGACACATGCTGCAGAGCAACTGGTTTGAGTGAGTCTCATACCGCAGGGAAAGCTGAGCTGGTGCAGACTGGTACACAGAGTCTGTACAGTAATTCCTGTTTTTTCTGCTTGCGCTAAAAACAGTCCGGGAACATGTTTCAGTAACAAAGTGTGGGAGGTGGTACAGAGTACAAACTGTAAATGCAATGCCGTTCTGGAATTCTCCTGAGTTTCCCGGGACGTCTGACAAACATTACAGACCGTAAGCAGATCTCTGTGTCTCAGCCAATCACAGTGCCAGAGCTACTGCACACAGCCAATCAAAAGATGATTGCGTTGTGTTGTGTTGTGTTGTACACAGTGTGCTGCTGGTGTGTGAACGAAACATAGATCAATATTTAGTGTGGGTGTGTATGTTTGTGCAGTGACAGAGATGTCCCTGGATCAAGGCCAAACTTGTGTGTGTAGCTTTTTACATCTCAGAAGAGAGCTTTTGTTTGTATTTGTTAGGGACGGTATTTGAGTTTAGTGATGCTTTGTCGTTTACAAATATCGATATTGGATATATGCTTTTTCTTTTTTTCTTTTTTAATAAATTTGCAAAAATGTCAACAATGAGTGTTTTTCTGTTAATATGGGGTGCTGTGTGCACATTAATGATTTTAGCAAATGGCTGCAATATAACAAAGAGTGAAAAATATAAGGGGGTCTGAATACTTTCCGTACCCACTGTATATTATAACACTATAGATCCGGCTGAGATTATTATTACAACTATTTGAAAATCTGGAATCTGAGGGTGCAAAAAAAATGCATATTACTAATCAAAAATAAGGTTTTTATATATTTACAGTAAAAACTTTTCAAAATGTCTTATTGGAACATGATCTTTACTTAATATTCTAATGATTTTTGGCATTAAAGAAAAATCTATAATTTTGAACTACACAATGTTTTTTTGGCTATTGCTGTGCAACATAAGGCAAAAGATTTTGTGGGCCAGGGTTACATATGTCCTGTTCTGTTTTTAAAGCCACTGGAAGCTTATGCAATGTCACTTTAATTCTACATGTAAAGGCACTCATTTGTGAAATGAACCAGTGGAATCAGGCTGGTTGCAAAAGCGTTTGTTTCCAGGTGGGCTCCCCTGTGGTCTCAGCGTTTGACGATTGTTTGGCCACAATCAGTACATGTTTGAGAGGTGGGGAGCACACAGCAGCTATAGAGGGGTTTCCTGCATCCAGACGAGGTTATTGTTTTGTGGAAAAAAAACGATAGTTCAAAAGATTTTCCAGGCTGGGCTGAACTTTCCAGATTGATTTTTGAGTGCATCGTCAGTTGGAACGCTGTCATGTGGCTGTTGTTGTCTAGCCCCTCAGTGAAAACAGTTCAGATAATACACAGCTGTTACTGATAACAGAAGATACAAATGAGACAAAAAACAAGCTGCAAATTAATTAATTTAATCAATAAAAAACATAAAAATAAAAAAAATCTATTAAAACTACCCAAAAAAACTAAAAATAACTACAACTATTAATGTGCTCTAGGACTTTGGCTAATTTTGAAAACTATCATTTGAAATATAAAATATTCGAAAACTGCAATTGCCTTAATAAACAAATAAAATTTGAATTAGATTATCAGTACATCATATCATTCAAGAGACAGTGTGCTTACTTTAATTTAGAAACGCGTACTTTAAATGAGTTTACAATACTATAACATTTTGCAAAACTACATGTTTCAGACTTCAAATTTTAACATACATTTATATAAACATCAAACAGCTCCCATAATCCAGCCCATAAAGCATGTTAATTAGCACATGATGGTCTCGAATAGTTCAGACCTCACTGCTGCAAGTTTTTTCATTGTTATAATAAACCTAACAGGATCATCCTCCAGAAAACAGGCTTGTATGTACAGTACAGGATCACAAAATTGCACCTTAACATGTTCGCTTGAACACATTTTCCATTGTGGGCTGGAGACAGCTATAAATGTACACAACATCAACAAGAAACATCTTGTGAGATTTAAACGTGTCAGTGAAAACATGCTTTGTGATACATGGGCCAAAAGCAATCATTCACTCAAGACAGGAAGTGAAGTTTTATCAGCCGCTCCTGTGACGTCAACAGAGATCTCCAGGGAAAAGGAAAAGCACATCGCTAATGACTAGCGGTCAATGCTGCTGACACGTTCCAGTGATACCTTAACCTCTGCAGAACCGATTCAGTGGTGTCAAAATATTAAATGCATGGGTGTTTATGGCCTAAATGTGTATTTCACATTAAGCTCAGGTATAAAGTACTCAGACAGTGCAGACAGGTCGTGTCTTTATAGTCACGTGATCATAGGTCTCTAACTCAATGAGAAGTAGGTCACTCAGCCAGAGGCATCTGGAACAAACAGGCCGAATACACTGCCAATGCAACAGACGTGTTTACAACCAAAACACTATAGACTGTACAAATCCAACAATGAGGCTGAGATGTTTTGACAATGATCCAACACTCCCCCACTTTTCTACATCACAGAGTGGGTTTATTTCCAACACTGACCAAATGTTTACGCAAAGAAAGAAAGTGAAGCTGTTATTCTCACTGTAGTGTTGCTGCAGGCGCCATGTTCAGGAGATGCTGTGTTTGGTTATGAAAGTTAAACTACTTTGTGCTTTCAAAACATTACAAAAGTAGAAATCAGTGGTCAAATTGCATTCACAACACTGCTCCAGAACACTTCAACCCAAATATTAGAGTGGGTTCAGTGCTTTCACGCAAAACGGACTCCTAAAAACTTTTGTGTCATAGCGCCGGGACGCAGCGTCACTTTTGGTGCTACATTTCCATCACACGCTTGAGGTACCCCCCAATCACAACACACTGGATAGCTGGCCAATCAGAGCACACTTCACTTTTATTAGAATGATGAGCTTCGTTAAATTGACTTGTTTTAGAAGGCAAGGCTTAGAGGAGAAACAATAATGTACAGTACATGGAAAATAATGTGTTTTAAACTTTAAAACACATAAACAAATTTAATTACACCAAATACAACATAAAATTATTTAGTTTTTGGTTAAATCACATGACTCAATATTCAAGCAGGGTTGAGCCAGTTGGGTCAGTACCTTGATGGGGGACCTCCTGGGAAAACTAGGTTGCTGTTGGTAGAGGTGTTACCTTGTGGTCTGTATGGGTCTTTATGCCCCAGTGTAGTGACGGGGACACTATACTGTCAATAGAGTACTGTCTTTCGGATGAGACATTAAACAAATCGTTAAAAAAATCCCATGACACTCATCGTAAAGAGTAGGGGTGTAACCCCGGTGTCTTGGCCAAGATCCCACTGGCCCTTGTCTATCATGGCCTCCCAATAATCCCCATCCACTGATTGGCTGTATCTCTCTCCTCTCCACCTGTAGCTGGTGTGTGG
>JAUMHG010000051.1:16960356-16972338 GCA_032359395.1 Enteromius anoplus | reverse complement strand
ACATACATGGAGTGGAAAAATACAGACATGGAACACAGGGAGGCTGGAGTGCCATTCAAACTGAACTGGCACATCCACCTGATCATAACACCAGCACCATGAAACGCATTTTCCACAGTTTTAAATTTTATGTTAAATTAGTCAAAAAATACGCAGTTTTATACATGATTTACAATTCATTTACTATTGTGTTTCATGTCAATTACTAGATCGGATATCCCACATTTTGGTAAATTTTCCTTTAGTCTATTTAAGTTTGGTTGCATTGTGTTACAGAGAGAAAATAAATACTCCTTGTGAAAGTAATTTTTTGTCTGTTTGCCTCTCAAGAGTCCTCCCACTGCCTGCTGTATTACTCATCATGCTTCTTAAAGGTGTGCAAAGGTTGAACCCAAATCAGACCTCATCCCTTCTTGGGACCTTCGAGCCGCTAGACTCAGTCGAGCTAAAGTTAAAGTGGATGGGAGACCTGCATGCATTTTCGATCAGCGAGTCGTGCCTAGAATTCGGTCCGGCCTACTCTAACATTATCCTGAGACCACGCCCTTTCGGGATCTGGTGGTGAGCTTGCAAGCACTGCCTGTACGCACCTTGCGCCTTTACATGGATCGCACTCTGAGTTTTAGGAACTTCGAAAAGCTCTTTGTTTGTTTCGGAGGCCGGCAGAAGGAGAATGGAGCTGTCTCCAAACAGAGGTTGGCCCATTGGCTGGTTGATACCATAACCTCGGCATACCAGGCCGTAGGTGAGCCGTGCCCCCTAAGGGTGAGAGTGTAAGTGAAGTGACCCATACTTGCAATTTGTGCTTTGCATTTAACCCATCCAACGTGCACACAGAGCAGTGAGAAGTGAACAAATCCCTGGCATGACATTAGTCATTAACGTAATGTCTCCAGTCCTGGTTACATACGTAACAGGACGTTTTGTGTCTAGAATTTTTTAAAATGACATGAAGGTACTGTTATAAGTGCAAAAATGATTGTAAAAAACTGTAAAAGCTATTCTGGTGGTTTAATTTGAGTCTACAGCAGGCATAAACAAATATCACATCATACAACACTCAATGGTTCATCTTAATTTAATACATAAATGCTGTAAACCTCTAAACAAATAACTCAAAGTGATAATAGACAAACAGTGATACTGGATTGACAAAGTCCAAACCAAAAGTATAAAATAGTATATCTAGCTTGAGGTTTTATTTTCAAATAGACAGAAATCTGCTGTTGTGTTTTTTTAGCATGTTGCTAGTGTGTTCTAACACAATTATAACATTGTTTTAGCATGTTGCCACCATGTTGTCGTAAGCTATTATTGCTTTTGCAGAAGCTTTGATACAAAGCTTGTTTTAGAATGTGTGTTAGCATGTTTTAACATTTCGTTAACATTGCTGCTTTGACATCTACGCTATATAGCAAACTGATTGTTCGCTATATGCAAATGATCTTATCTCCCTGTTCCAAACAACTACATGTGGACAGGAATTAAGTTATAAACATAATCAACCTAAATTTCTGTTAAGCTTTAAAACAATGTGTATCTGCCCATTCTACCCTGCCCACAGACTGTTTTCTCTCCTGCCCTCGGGCAGACGCTTCAGATTACTCCGGACAAGAACTAGCAGACTGGAACAGCTTTTTCCCCAGAGCTATCTCCTTACTGAACTCTGCCCCACACAGACTCCTTTGACCCACCCCCATACACTCTCCCCAAAATCATTGCACTTGTTACGATGTGGTTGCCAGATGAAAGAGAACGTAGGAGTCGTTAATTAGAATAAACTGAAAGTCTTTACTAATAACAAAAACACGAGGATACATTCAAAGTAACACATTCAACGTTAACATTGACTGGCAAACTAGAACTCAAAAGACAGGGGATTTATACACAAAGACTAATGACTGAAGTGAGGGCAGCTGGGGGCCTTCAGGGCGAAGCCTTGGGAGGCGGATCAGGAGCCTTGGGAGGCCTTGGGAGGCCTTGGGAGTCCCACCCACCCTTTCCAGGAGCCTATCTCTACTGTCCCCCCAAAAAAATTTCTTTGGGAGGCTCACTGACCTCGAAGACCCCGGTCTGTGGAGTGGCTCCACTGTGGTGATGTTAGGTGGGCGTTCAGGTGGTGCGGGCTCTGGAGGGCGCACGGGAGGGCACACGGGAGGCGCAAACTCAGGGAGAAGCGCTGGTGGCACAAGCTCAGGGACTGGATTTAGCTCTCCTTGCCAAATGTCAATTACTGTCTCCGATGTCAATGAACTGGAATCATAGGGGAGCCGGAACTCTGGAACAGGAATCAGTGGAGCGGAATCCACGAGGAAGGGGAGTATAAATCCAGACTTTGACTCATTGACATAATTTGTATCAGATGGAAGGAGATCTGCGGGGAATGTTATTAAACCCAGCACCTCAGTCTCTGGTAGACGGTTCCGGGGCTTTGGCTTTGGCCTCCCTCTCCTCGTGCATCCACGCGCTGCGGGTGTAGGGCAAAACTCTCGTGGCGCTGGCTCGTTGTAGCGATTGGGAAACGCTTGCCTGTCAATGCGCTCGGGAAGCGTGGGCCTGTTGATGCGCTCGGGAAGCTCGGGGTCGATGACGCGCTCAGGAAGTGTGGGCTCGGAGAGGTGCTCGGGAAGCACAGGCTCAAAGAGGCGCTCGGGAAGCGCGGATTCAATGAAGCGCTCGGGAAGCGCAGACGAACTGAAGCGCTCCTGCCATGCGGGTGTTATGCGGTTCCGTAGAATCGCCAACCGTGATCCGGGAAGCTTGGGTGCGGTTCCCTGGAAGCGCTTTCCTGGCGTGGAGTAAGGTGGTAGCCCGTGAGCGAGGCGGTGTAGAATAAACTCGGCCCAAGACATCCTGCGCTTTTTCTGTTATTTGGTCAGTCAATCTGTTACGATATGGTTGCCAGATGAAAGAGAACGTAGGAGTCGTTAATTACAATAAACTTAAAGTCTTTACTAATAGCAAAAACAGGAGGATACATTCAAAGTAACACATTCAACATTAACACTGACTGACAAACTAGAACTCAAAAGACAGGGGATTTATACACAAAGACTGAAGTGAGGGCAGCTGGGGAGACACAGGTGAAGACAAATCAACTCATAATCACATCATACACAGGAACTACCAAATATGGGCACACAGGAAGGAAGACAGGAAGACATAAACTGAAACTAACACAATGAAAACAAAACCAAACCAAGAATATAAAAAACACAGAGAATAAACAGACATGAAATGTGACAGCACTATTTACATCTTGCACATTTAATATTGCACATAATAATTGCACTACACGGTAAATACCCACTAAATGTACATATCCTTTGCAAATTTCTAATTATACATTTTTATACATATGTCAATATGTCTGATACAGTAAATAACAACCTGTAAAAATTTTTGATATCTACTGCATATTCATAACTACTACAGCAACCTGAACATTGTTCATCTATTTGCAATTTCTGATTACAGTTAATATATGTTCATATCACTGTATATCCACCTGTAAATATTATCCAGTTTCTGCTTGTACATATCTTCTGTAGGCACACTTATAACTTATACATGTATACTGCACTTGCTGCTTATTGCACTACTGGTTAGACTTAAACTGCATTTTGTTGCCTTGTACTGCACCTGTACATGTGTAATGACAATAAAGTTGAATCTAATCTAATCTAATGTATAGAAATAAAAATAATGTGATTGGCTGTACTGTAAAAAGACCATTACGGTTGCTATCGGCCTAACCAGGAAAATTCTGCAAATACAAACTCTACCTGTGCACCTTGTGTAAACAGCACACAGGACTGTTAGCAGATGTAATATTAGCCTATATTTGATATCTGCATTATGAAGCTGTCACTATATTTTTCTGACGTAATGGCAGACTTTTATTGTACCAGTGCAAACAATTCTGAAAGAATTGAGCAATTGTTCATACTGACGGTGGACTGAGACCACTCCTTCTGCCACACGTCCACATCCTGCTGTTCAGGATCTGCCGTGTGTTTGTGCTGGGAGCTCAGCTGTGCTTTAGACCTGTGTGCTTTATTTTTATTTCACTAAAATGAACTTCTCTCTTATTCTTCTACTTATTTGTGTGGCAGCATTACAAGGTAAAACCTTTTATTCTTCCTATAATGCTTATAATTTTCAAAAGTTGGATTTTTAACTTGGTTTTTTAATAAAAAAAATGGAAAGTATGCAGAATTTAATATGCAAATTAAATGTTTGATATGTAAATGTTATGTTGCAATATTCAAATGTAAGTCTTGTAGATAACCATTTCTAAAATAAAATTTTTCAAGTCCACTAAAGAATATTTTATTGTTGTTGTTGTTGTTGTTGTTGTTATTATTAGTATTATTATTATTTTACTATCAATATAAATATGTTACTTACTGAACATGGTTTAAAAGTGGAGAATGTAGAATTATGGAGTTATGTTGAAACTGTATAGTATGTATATGCAATTAATGTACATATATCCTCATAATTGGCAATGTCTTTCCTTTTTTAAAGTCAACACAAATATAGTAAAATCAATTTTATCTGTATAATAAAAAAATATTCAAACTCCTATTAGTAGATATACAAACAACGGATTTCGTTTTTCCTGTGCAACAAGAAAGAAGAATTGCTAAAAACACCATAAAATGACTGTAACTGTCACGCCCAGCTGGAGCTGCCAGCTAGAGACTGTTTATGGCCCTCCAGCGCTAAGACCTCTTTTTGTGTGTTTCCCCCTCTGTTTGCTCTGTCAGGACTTTTATGCTGAAACTGTTGTCACTGCCCACCTTGTTTGGCCCTGGATTTCCCATAGCATAAAAGCCCCTATGTGTTTGTGATTATCATGATTCATTACATCGTCTACCTGGTTCCTGTATTTCATTCAGTGCTGTTTTCTGCCCCGTCGGTTCAGGTCTTACAGCTTGAGGAGCTGTCACCCGTACTCACGATACCTGAAACGCTAGTGACGGGTTCTGACATCACAGCACGACTGGAGGGGTCGTGTTCAGCTCAGCCAGTCCCAGTCCCCCTGCTGAAGGCCCTCACGGTTTCCAACCATTTATTAACAGATTCCTGCCCCGTAGCACGGTATGAGGGGCCATGTCCAGTCGGTCCCGGTTACGCAGCCTGAGAAGCTGCAGTAGGCCCTCACGGTGTCTAGCCAGTTAGTAACGGGTTCCAGCCCCGTAACACGGTACGAGGGGCCGTGTCATGTCCAGTTGGTCCCGGTTGCACAGCCTGAAAAGTTGCTGAAGGTCCTCGCGGTCTCTAGCCCGCAAACAAAGGGTCCTACCCCCGTTTCACCGTACGAGGAGCCGTGTCCAGTTATGTCGGTTTGCAAGTTGGGTTTCGAGTGGCCGGATCCGCCAGACCCAGTCTGTGATCCCGATCCCGTGGCCGGATCCGCCTGAACCTATTGGTGAGCCAGGTTTGGCATCATCTGAAGCGCCTAAACCGGTTGTGGTACCCAGACCACCCAAGCTCCATACGGACTGTGAAGTGCCAGGGCAAGAACCTCCGGAGCCTGTGGGTGGCTCGGATACTCTATTGGGTCCACTTATGGCTACACAATCTCTGGAGATGACGGTGTCTCCCATAGAATCTCCAGAGCCCCCATTCGTGGCTGCTCAACCCGTGGAGGTAGCTGAGTCACGGTCCGGAGGATTCAAAGGGACGCAATGTCAGTCTCTTTAGCTCAAGAGGGCACATTCATTGTCTGTGTGGTCTCAGAGGGCACATTCACAGTCTAGTCGGTCTAGAAAGGGCGCTATCACTGACTGTTGGGTTCAGGAAGGTCTCACCTACACCTGTTCAGTCTCGAAGGGCGATATCACTGACTGTTGGTTGCAGTAGGATGCGTTCACTGTCTGTGTGGTCCCCGAGAGCGCAATGTCTGTCTGTTCAGCTCAAGAGGGCGCTGTCGCAGCCTGCTCGGCCCTGGAGGTCGTCCTTGCTGACTGGTGAGCCCCGGTGGGCCTCTCCGCCGTCTGCTCTGCCCTGGAGGGCACTCGAACTCTCCGGTCGGCCCTGGAGGGCATGGTCATGGTCTGGTCGGCCCCGGAGGGTATTACAGTCATCTGCTCTGCCCTGGAGGGCACTCGAACTGTCCGGTCGGCCATGGAGGGCATGGTCATGGTCAGGTCGGCTCAGGTGGGCATCCCCGCCATGTGCACCGCCCTGGAGGGCACTAGAATTGTCTGGTCACCCTGTTTGGCATCTTCTTCATGGACTCCACCCAAGTTGGCGTTTCCACCACCCGCTCCTCCCTGGTGGTCGTTTTGCCATTTTCAGCATCAGGAGCCCCAGGAAGCGGCTCCTTAAGGGGGGGTGGGGGCTATGTCACGCCCAGCTGGAGGTGCCAGCTAGAGACTGTATATGGCACTTCAGCGCTTGGACTTCTTTTTGTGTGATTTCACCTGTGTTTCCTCTGTCAGGACTTTTATGTTGAAACTGTTGTCACCGCCCACCTTGTTTGTCCCCGGATTTCCTCTAGCATAAAAGTCCCCCTGTGTTTGTGATTATCACGGTTCATTACATCGTCTACCTGGTTCCTGTATTTCATTTGTGATTTTGTTCCCTGTCTATTTTGTCATTTGGATTAATTCATTGCCGATCTCTCCCTGTTCACGGACCTTTGCTTTGCTTCATCCCTCGGACTCTGCCTGTATTTGAGCCTTGCTTTGTTCACGTTTATGTTACTGTCTATGCCTACTCTGATTCTGTTTGCCGGTGCTCGACCTTATTTGCCTCGACTCTGAGCTTAATAAATCTGATATGCATTTGAACACGAATGCTTACTCTACTAAATTGTGACAGTAATGCTACAATCTTGAAGCCATATGATATCTTTGTGACTTAAAAAATCCAATATTTGCTACCTGGCATCATGGCATAAACGTACCTTGATGCACTTTTTAGCAAGACACAAAATATACCAACTAGTACATATCACTGCAGTTTCCCAAAAAAGTTAACACTAGAGGCAGTAAACCTCTTACACCTTTTATCTATTTTCACACAAATTTACAGGGATTTAGATTAATAAAGCGTAATCTTTGCACAATAACTTGAAAAATACTGTGTCACTTCAAAATAATATTAATATAAGCTGCGATTTGACAAAACTGTTCAAATCTGTGTTGAAGGAAGTTGAAACTACATGTTTGCATCAACACTTGTGTTGTTTATCAGTTTGGATTTGTTAACATTAGGGTGAGATTTGGTGTAGGGCATATTTCCAACATGACAGAGTATTTACTTTTAACAGCAGTCCACAGATATTTAAACCGCCACAATATGTACCTACATTAACATAATAAAAACACGTCAGGGTTCACATATTGGGACATATCTTTATGAAAATGTGTGCTGTCAGGTATGTTAAAACGGCGTTGCATAAAAAGTGCACAGAGGTACATATTTTTATGGGATCAGGTTCAAAATTGTTAATCCTGATTATAGACATTTTTATAGAGCTTGACAGACATGGTCACTGTGAACTGTCGTTGTACTGTTTAACATTGTATGAAGACTGAAACTACAGAATTATTTCAGAGTAAGCCATTCCTTTGACTGCTCTGAATCTAGCTAATTGATTTATTTATTTACCCGTCTGCAGATGCTTCAGTAAATACATCAGAGACACAGCAGACTAACACTTCAACAGTCCAGCCCCTTGGCACCACAGACCCTGGAGAAACTTTACAGATTACGACACAGCTTATCATAATTCAAGAAACAACACAAACAGATGTCTCAAACAACACAGAGACAACCACTTTACAGTCTACCTGGCTGCCCCAGACAACTGAACTCAAAATAATTGCCACTGACGACTTAAGTGAAACATTTCCAGCAGAAGCAAACAGCACAGCCTATATCACGGGTACAAGATTAAACAAATCCTTAGGCTGTCATAACTGAATTCAAATGCTCATTTTTTTTTAGATTTAAGTTAGAGATTTTTTGATTTATAAATTCATGGGTATTATTTGTCTCTGTCTGTACAGATCTGGGAGACAGAGGAGGACAAGATGTGGAAACAAATCCAGGGCTGGTGGCAGTGCTGTGTATTTTCTGCATTGTGGTGGCTGTAGTTGTTGTGGTTGTGATAGTGAAGGCTGCTCGCTCCAGGAGGCCACAGTTTGAGAGGCTTGACGATGTACCAATGGTGAGTCTTAGATTTACAGTAGAGGTTCTGGATTATAATCATAGTTATATATATAGAGAGAGAGAGCGAGAGAGAGAGGGGGAGAGAGTTTTAGAGATTGAAAGTTCACATCACCCTTTCAGATTCAGCAAAATGTGATTAATAATAAGGGCCTTACAAAATTCATGTAATTGTTTATTTAGTACCTTATTGTTACATCTGTCATTTTATATTTCATAATTTGGGGTCTGTAAGATTTTTTTTATTTTTTTTTAATTCATCTCTTATGCTTACCAGGAAGGAAATATGAATAAGCTTCTGGAATGCAAAATTATTTGTACTTAAATGGTTGTTTTTTCTTTCTTCAGGGCAAAGTAAATGAGGATGCACCTTTCGCCCGCTACCCTCCAAAATAAATGGCAGTATCTTAAACTTGCAGTTTCATTAAACGACACATCTATGCCTTTGACATTTAGCTTGTTTATTATTATTATTATTATTATTATTATTATTATTATTATTATTATTGAAATGTGCTAGTTTAAAACACAAATCTGCAATACCTAGTCTATTAGTTAGAATAATTGTTAATGTTGTGCTTAATTCCCAGTCCAACAACCCCTCCCCCATCCCTCCACAATAACACAAACAGTGACAAATCTATAGTCGAATGAGGAATGTAAATGTACATAAGGATAGACAAACCGTAGGCCATCTTTGTCATGGTTGGCACTGTCAATATTAGTTAGAGACTACGATGGGGTTGTGGCATTTTCATATTGTCCTCCAGATGGCGACAAAATTATTACTGTTTTAATGTAATGTACTTAAACGTGGTCATAAAGAACAGAGGATTTTTGTTTTGTTTTTGCTCACAATACCAAATACCTTTCAGTGTAAGTATTGGCCAGGAGACAATTCTACACTCTTAAAACAGATGTGTTAAAAACAACACAACCTGTGTTATATCTTAACACACCTGTGTGTCTAGTTAAGGACAACACATTTTGCGTTACTTTTAACTCAACCAATGTGTTATTCATCTTTACACATTCAGTGTGTTAAAATATTTATCACACTAATGTGTCATTAATAACACAATTTGTGTCATAGATGTGCTATTTTTTTTTACCAGTTACAATTAATTAAATACAAAAACAACTTTTCTCTTCAAATATATATTAATATTTATTAACTTCACTTCCAAATTTTCACAAAAGCAATATTCACATGTCATCTGAATTTCATAAAGGTTCCATAATCTTCACTTACTGCTTTTATTTAAGTAAATCCATACATTAGCTTTAGACATTTCATGCATGGACACACTTACTTACTGGCATAATATACTGTAAAATTTAACAGCAAAACATTTATAAATGTGGTGTCAAACAGCCACTTAGTAACACTGTATAAAACATTGTCAACACACTGCATTATACTTAATCAAGCTGACATGTAAATATAAAATAAAGTACATCAAATAAAATAAAATAAAATAATAACATAAGATAAAAGTGTGCGAGATTGTTTAACTTGAGGTAGACAATGTTACATCAGGTGAAGTAACTAGGAACAACATCACAGTGAACTTATTTAAATGTGAAATTAGATAATATAACTCTCAGATACAACATAAAAATGTGAAATTTGTACAGTAAACAAATCTAAATTATACAAAGGCCTAATGGATAGGAAGTTGGACTTATAACCTAAAAGTCGTGGGTCCCAGGTCCAGCAGAGGTTATGGGTGGGGGAGCTCTCTCCACCTTCAGTACCAAGGCACCGTTCCCCCAACTGATTCTCGGATGCCGCAGCAATGGCTGCCCACTGCTCCGGGTGTGTTCACGGTGTGTGTGTGTGTGTGTGTGCGTGGTTGATCACTTCTCACTGCTGTGTGTGTGCACTTGGATGGGTTAAACGTAGAGCACTAATTCCATGAAATGCTTCTTTGCTTCTAAGTATGGTTGCATTGGATCATCAAAGGTGTCAATAAATTGTCAGTCAATAAATAAAATCAAAGCAACTGGTGTTACTTTTCTGAAAAAATAACTCAGTTATATTATTCTTAAATTAAAACGTAATAAATTTTGTAATTTATGTCAAAATTTTCAAATTTTCAAAATTTCAAAAATCATGCTTATTCTGACTTGAACATATCAAAATATATAAAAGAATAAGGAAGCATATTAAAGTTCTTAGTGTTTAAAATGAGTAAAAAAAAAAATACTGATAAATAGGTAAAACCTAGAAACCTAAATTAAAAAAAAAAAGAATTAGGGTTAGGGTTAGTACTTTGTATTTTGTATAAAAGTATTTTGGGTGAAAGTAATTAATCTTTTAATGTGTTTTAAATTGATTGGGTACATTTAGTAAATCAGGGTAAAATATGTTATATTTATTTTTTGCTGAGGAAAAAAAAACAACTTACAAGCTTATATATTTACAGGTGGTTTGAAATGGCATATTTTCTATAGTTACTGCAAAATAGGAAAAAATGTATGTTATGTGGCACAGCTTGGCATCTCATTTGAAGTAGCCCGCTGTTTGGGACAGCATGCTCTCACTGTTTACATCAAAACTTTCTACCATGTGACTGGATCAGCGTCACAGAAATCAGCGTGCGGTTCAGAGTTTGAAGTCTAAAACCTTTCACCTCAAATATAAGCTCAAGTATGTGAGCAAGACCGCAGAACAGACACACCTGTACGACACTCCCCTACTGCACAGGAACTCACACGTAAGGCCTTTTCTTCTTTCTTTAAGTCTTCTATTGAAGCATTTACAGACATTGTATTCCCAAACGTTTTCACTCTATATTTAACATATTATTTCCAAGCTCAGGGTCTTAGTGAAATATTTTACCTCAATAGCCCAATGATACCTTGAGTTTATGATACTACTCAAAACTATTTGTTTGGATCAAGACTCAAGGGTCCACTTGTAAAACATTTTATATGTTTGCAAGATAGTTTTTTCTTGTTTTTAAAGCTCATAATTGAACAAAAAGTTATAACCTGTGGTCTTTGGTCTGTGAAAGTTGGTTTACTCTTTTGAATTTTTACTGGTTTAAAAAAACAAGGTACTGCAATTTTTTTTAATAATAAACGGAAAAAAATTACAATTAAAATACAAAAACAAAAAATTTAGTTTTCGTTCAGTTTCTTTTTCGAGCGTTGCCGTGTGCAAAAATTCATCTAAGTCTAATAAACTCAGAGCAGTAAAACAGTGAATTTTTATTGCCCAATGTTCATCACCATTGAGATTTTTTAATTTAATGTTTGGCATGAATGTTGACTTCTCGCATAGTGTATACTGTGTAGTACTATATTGTCCATACTATATTGAAACAGCAGGCTTTACTTGTTGATAAATATCTCAGTATATGCTACATTATTATGGCGTGACCTCATCATGTTACTTCAAGGAGGCCTATAAAGCCTTGCGATCTGCATTCCTATTCATCTTAATAAAAAATGTAGGCCCTTTTAATAATACAGGAACACAAAGCATTCTGAGCCACTGATTACACAGTACACAATTAACCATTATGTCTATTAGTCAAACAGCAACATAGAAATAATGTATAAGATGTAAGATGTTTATTAGTATTTTTCCTTTGCCTCCTGGTAGTGGCACAAAAACTATTTTAGTGTTTAGCAGATATTTACGTATGAATGTATGGCATACTGCACATAAACAGTAACACATGACATGCACGTAAATTATTGTATATGAAACAAGTTTTTGGACGATGTAAAAAAAAAAAAAAAAAAAAAAAAAATATATATAAAGATAAAAATATAAATATAAAA
>JAUMHG010000051.1:16919215-16933603 GCA_032359395.1 Enteromius anoplus | reverse complement strand
ATGTTTTAGCATTAGTGGTATTTCCGCCCTTTGAGGAAATATCTACGCTGCAAGTATTGCAAGTTGCCCTATTTTCAAATTTTGCAAACGATTCAAGAACCGGTTTTCGATGCCCATCCCTAGTTCAGCGTGTCCCTTGTGATTGTGTCCCTAACATTGTGATTAGCCAATCAGATTTGAAGAACCAGTTTATAGTTTTTGTGAAGTTTAGGCTTACAATCAGTGTGTGGTGCTTGTACATCAGTGTTGGTCATCTATCATTTCCTCTGGTTTTATGCATTACTAATGGGTAGGGTTAGGTTTAGGTGTAGAGAGATGGTCAAAACTAAAATTTTGGAACAAAATGTTGTTCCAGGGTCAACAAAATATGTTAAATCTGGAACACGCCTAACTCAGCAAAATCAGGACGTGCGTTTGGGTACCGACCTCCGCCTCGGCTTGGATTATTGTTTTGGTTTCGCCCCTTTGGCCTATTGTTTGCCAATCGCCAGACCCTCACTACCCTTCAAGATATTTTTTGTATGCTGTTGTCTCCACTGTTCCTGTTTGCCATTGCCTTGACCCAGCCTGTATGACCAGGTCTCCGAAAAAAGCCTGCATATGGATCTGACAGTGTCAGACCCCATCGTTAGTACTCCACTTATTCACACAGAATATTAGTCACATGCACTGACTGAATGTCATGTTCTTTTCTGCGGTGTGATAGACTGTTATATTAATCCATATCAAGTAAAAATGCCCAGAGCTTATCACCATTATGAACATACATTTTAGCATAACCTTTTATGTCACATGTACAATGTTACAATTGACTTGCATTTTAGACATCATTAATTCATTCATGTTTACTAACCAATGTATTTCATCCATTCTGCTTTCTGCCTTGAAAAGCAAAGAGTGTCCCAGAGTCTCCTCTTTGCTGAACCCTACGAGACTGCTGTTTCTTAGTATAGAGACTCTGATGTACTTTTTTCCTTTTGTTGTTGTTCATCTGAGCTGACCACCTCTCTCTCTTTCATGGTTAGATCCAGTTTGCTTTCTTCTTTCAAGACAGTAGCGCACTGAATAGGCTTCATCTCCCAAAGGAAGAAACAGAACAATGATTTTCTCCAGAAATGTGTTTTTGATTACCTGAGAGGAATTTACTCAATTACTCAATATTTTGATCCTCTGAGGAAATAGTGCTGTATATATCCATGCCTGCAAACTCAATACCTGCAATTTTGATTTTACAATAAACGTTCATTCTGATTTGGTAGCAGTGTTATTAGGACACAACACTTATGTTTATTGTAACATTATAAACTGTAAAATAATGTACGACTATGATTTGAACATCTTCACAGCTTAAATAATACTACATTTTTACAAAATTAAATCTGGTAACATCTACATGTAAATCTAGGGACCAGGCCTGGCTATTAACTAGTTGCTTATGCATGACTATTGCATGACTATTGGCTGTTTAGTAGTTTATAAAGCACATATTAATGCCTTGTTCTGCATGACCATCTTTAGATCCCTTTATCGAAAATATTGGTACGCAACAAATTAGAAAAAAACAGTAAAGTGATTGGAAGTTACACTACTACTTATTACATTAATTTGTAACATATTACTTGTCCAAAATAACCTTCCCAAAACTGGTTAATAATAGTAAGAAACTGTAATAGCAAGGAATTTTTACATATGAGCCTAAATGATTATGTATGCTAAATTTACCATGCTGTGCCATTCAAAACCAACAAAGCTTTCTTTATCTGAGTTCTTTCACAAATTTGCCAAAAACTTCTACTTTAGCATAATTTACAGTCTCTGTGCTGACATTAATTTTCCGTATCACAAGAGGGCTGTGTTTTTAAATATCATTTCACATAATACACTGGCATTAGGGGGTAAACTGATGGAGCACAGAGGTGTCTCTTTTAAACTGGGTCAGTGTTTTTTGTTCATTACAGTTTCGCGGATTCATTTTGTATGAACATGATTCATAGTAAGGATGCGATAATGCGAGTTGTCACTTGACACACGTGTATAAGGCCTAAGCCGGTTCTGGAGATGTGGCTTTTCTTCTCATATCTGGCTTCTAATTGAAATGCTGTTGAAAGCTTTTACAGCATTTGCTTGGTCAGGGTCACCATGTCATCAGTAACACACTGGGAAAAAATCCAGATTTATCCAAAGGGGGATGGGACAAACGCAGTGTCTCACGACGATAGCAGATGGCTTGATGGTACAAAAACAAATGGTCCAGCCGGACTACTCCATGACAGAAGCAATGTCCACCTGTTCCCCAAAGCACAAATCATCAGCTTCTCTTTCCTGGTGGAAAATACTGTAGAGTGAGAGAAAGTATAAATATCTACATATAATTGTTCACAGGTCTCTTTAGCAAAGGAGAGGCAGGAGTGTCTGTGACTAGCTCTTACCGCATGTGTTTATTGTTAAACTGTGTGAATCAAATGCTGGGCCTTGAACAGAACATTTTCAGGTGGGCTATGATGGGAAAAGTCCTTTGTTATGTCCTTTAAGGACTCGGGAGGCTTGTCTGTGACCTAAAAAAGAACTGGAATTTTACATTTTCTGACTCATACGTTACCATCACAATGCTGAGGTGTTGTAGGTGGTTGCTAGGGGCTTGGCTGTGTGGTCCAAAAGTTTTGCTTTGGAAAATTAGCTTTCATGCAGTGCGTAACACTAAGTGAATGAAAACAGCCTTGAAAGTTTTAAATCTAAAGGTCTACCTTGTATAAAGTTATTGTCTCTCAAAAGAAAGACTTTGAATCATTAAAAGAGTCCTAATCTGTTTCATGTTGAAATATTGGCCACCCACTTAATCCTAAATATGATGCCTTAAATTGATAATTGACCCTCAAATAAGAATTCTGTTATCATTTACTTAAAATTTTGAGGAATGTTGATAACTAAACAAAAAAAATGACTGGTCCCCACTGACTTCTATAATGTAAAAAAAAATTTAAGTCAGTGGTAACCAGGAAATGTTTGGATACCAGCATCCTTCAAAATATCTGCTTTTGTGTTAAAATAGTCATGACGTGAGAAATCCTGCAGGTTTCATTTTCATTTCACTGTTCCTTTAACATGCTGTCTTTGTAGGCAGCTCACTGGGTTTCAGTGAAGGTCTCCATGAGCTCCATCTGCTGGTGAGATTCAGTGAGAACAGCTGTGTTTGTGCTGATCTGAGAGCTGTAAAATCATAGATTTACAGTTAATGGTGTACAGATGGTGGTGTGTGGATATTGTGTTAAACACCAGCTGTTATAAGGCTGATGCTGAAGATGATTATAATGAGGATGCGATCAAGATAATCTCTGAAGTGCATGTGTGTATCTTACTTTTACATAAAAAACGTTAAAACTGAATTCACTATTTATTATTATTATTTTGTTCATGCTGACTCTGATCCAGAACAAACTGCTGTTTTTTTTTAATTATGGAGAAGCATCACAAACAGCCTTTTCAGACACATTTTTATTTTTTTTACAAACATAGAAATTATTATAGAAGGAAAAAAAGAATATATATATATATATATATATATATTTATTTATTTATCATATATTTTATATATCAATAAATTTATTTCATTTATTTTGTCAGTCACTCATTTCAGGTGGACAGGCGAATTACGCAATAAAAATATTTTAAAGTAGTAAATAGAACAACGATGATTAAGGTATGTTTTACAAGGACATGCCATTTCAGTTTTTCTACTTCAAAATGTACAAAATTCACATTTAATTCAGTGTGCTATTTGCCATTTCTTAGTAAATGCTTTTTAAATTTTGTAGAAATTTTTAATAGAATATTGTTTAACTAATATTTATTTAATCTATATAGCTGGTACTCTTAAAAATATATATATTATAATAAAAATGTTAAATAAGTAAAATTTGTCATCTTTTAGCATTAGTGCATTTACAATTATTATTTAATTGTATTACGATATATATTTTTAAATATTACTAATATTAACTTACATGAGTATGTACATACAAGATTGGCAAATATACATCCAAAATTAACCAATATCGGTAAACAATAATAATAACTCTGAAATCATAAAATTCTAAAATCGTCCAATAACAGATAATCCAGAGTTTCCTGAAACTATCATATTTAGCATTTTAACATCTTCTAACATCTTGAATTAACACTTTACTCACCATAGACTCGTCTGTCTCTGTGTTCCAGGTATGATATTTCTGTATGCTGCTGGTTTGTTTTGATACGCATCATCCACCTCTGCAGATCACGCGGAGTCCTCCAGACTAAAGAGTCGGACGTTTTCTGGGGGTTAACCAGGGTTTAAACAATAATATGCCAGAAGAGAAGTTTTGAAGAGAGCAGCTGCATGGAGGCTTTGAAAGGACTCTTTTGTTGGTTTTCAGGTTTAGATTTTCTCTGCCCTCAGGTGCTGTGTCTTGCCCCCTTTTACTCCTTTCCAGAGTGCTTCTCTGAGGTCTTTGTGGGGTTTTTTTGTTGTTGTTTTTTTTACTTGGATCCAAATGTGAGACATCCACTGAAAAATCATTCTGATTTTTTTATCAGGCAAAACATGCATGGAAAAAGTCACACTGTTAGAGCGAGTGAGCTGCTCAAACAACTCTGACTTTCATGTAAACATTTCCGTTGCCCCAATCCACTGAAACTGAGTGCACAAATTCTTTCTGGATTCTGACGTCAAGCTATTTTCCACTTAAAGGTCATAAGCAGCTAAGGAAAATGCACTTTCAAATTGTGAATGGTGATTAAAACAGAGATTTCTCTGACCTAGACTGTTTTCATGTCAACAATCCAAGACCTTAAAATCATCTCAGGGTTATGAATATAACCCCTGTTCCTTGAAGGAACGAGACACTGCGTCAAGACGCTTTGGGAACGCCTCCAGCAAGACCACACTCTGAAACCGCTGTGTAAACTGTCCAACGAAGTTACGAGGAAGGATAAAAGCACGTGCGAAGCAGTGCACGGCAGCCCTCAGGCATGAAGCAGGCGCCCAGCAGGGGGCGCCGGGGGTGTAGCAAGAGACGCAGTGTCTCGTTCCTTCTAGGAACAGGGGTTATATTCATAACCCTGAGACGTTCCTTTTCAGGAACTCACACTGCGTCAAGACGCTTTGGGAACGAGATACCCACGTCCCCAGACTCCCAAGCCCCCGCCACTGCGGATTCAGCACACTAAGGCACGAGGACCGCCGAGCCTGGGGTAGTCGGAAGTCGGAAGATCTAACCCATAGAACTTTACAAAGGTCGAAGGGGAGACCAACCTGCCGCTTTGCAGATGTCTGGAACCGAGACACCTGCCAAAAAGGCCTTCGAGGCCTCCACACCTCTAGTTGAGTGAGCTGTGACTCCCATCGGTGAGTCATGAAGACATGGAGATAGTTTCCACTATCCATCTGCTCAGGGTCTCCTTTGAGGCTGGACAACCCCTACGAGAAGGACCAAAGCACACCAGCAACTGGTCCCACTTCCTCAAAAAAGCAGATCTACGAATGTAAATTACGTAGCTCTTCCTGGTCTACCCACCGGCAGGGAGGTGGGCAAAATGCCTGAAGTACTACTGGCTGCGGTGGTACTGAAGGGACTTTAGGGACATAACCCGCTCGCGGGTAGAGGAAACTTTAGCCAACCGGGCACAAAGTCCACACATGAGGAGGCCACAGACAGGGCCTGAAGGTCCCCTACCCTCTTTAACGAAGCCAGCGCCAGTAAGACCGCAGTCTTAAAGGTCAGGAGACGGTCAGAGACTTGCTCTAACGGATCAAAAAGGGGATTGAGAGAGGGCCCTGAGTACCAAAGCCAGGTCCCTAAGTTGGAACTCGGGTACGTACCGGAGGCCTTAACCTCAATACTCCACGAAGTGAACGTACCACTAACGGATCTCTACCCACTGAACGACCATCACTAATGGAGTGGAAAGCCGATATTGCCACCATATACATGTTAAGTGTGGAGTGGGCTAACCCTGTGGACAGTCTAGTCTTCAGGAACTCCAGAACCACGCTAGCCGGGCAGTTAACTGGGTCCTGATGATGACTACTACACCAAGAAGTGAAGAGCCTCCAATTCAGCGCATACAATTTCCTCGTGGAAGGAGCTCTGGATTGTAGTATAGTCTGAACAACCTCGGTTGACAAACCAGAAGCTATGAGATGCGCCCCCTCAGAGGCCACACTCATAGTTCCAGTGTCTCCGGGCAAGGGTTTTTTTTAGCGGTGCTTCTGTACCCAGAACAGCTTGTTTGTAAAGAGCAGTGGCTGTTCCAACCCCCCTGGCTCGCCACAAGGGGTTCAAACAGACCACTGATACAACCCCCTCGGGGGAAGCGCGCACCCCAGCTCTACTGGGACGCATTTCAGAGAGAACCGTGGAGCGTGAAGAGAGCAGAGAAGGGAAGTGGGTGCCGTGTACCGTTGCAGAAACCGCTTCCTTTCCCGAGGGCTTGCTCTGTCTGACTGGGATCAATGATCCTTATTTAGTAGTTGAGAAAGCGATAGGGGAATACCCGGTCTAAATCACCTTCATTGAATCTATCTGTGAGCTTTTTATGACTCCGCCTCGGCGGCCACACAAGGAAAACCCTTGAGACATTTGAAGATTGAAGAAGCGGCTTACAATCTACACTAACTACATCCAACTCCTCTGAGTTTTTAGCAGTGCTTCATTACCCAGAGAGATGCCTTTGCTAGATTTAATCGGATGGGAAAGAAAGAGGGGATCGCCCGTTTCAATCCCTTCCATCACATCTATCTGCAAGCCCATGAATGCAGCTACAACTCTGCCTCAGCAGCAGTCACAATCCGCACGAGAGTAGCCGTGACTCCGCCTTGGCGGCAGCGCAGGATACACTCGCTGTATAATGAGCTTTCTAATCACTCCTCGGAGCTGTCTACTAGGGGTGTCAAAATTAATCGATTTTACGATGCATCACGATGCAGGCGAGGACGATTCAGTATCGGTTCAGTAATAAACCATAACCAGTTATGACGTACTGAAGCTTCTGATGTCATTTGCCACATCCACGCTTTGTTGCAGTAGAATACCATGGCTGATGCCGGTTTCACACTGCACGGTAAGCAGGGCGTAACAAGCGCGTATTTTTTTGGCGCCCATGTTAACAGATGACAGCTTTCACACAGCACACAGGGGCGGCGCGGCAACGTGAAGCAGGAACAGAGCATAAGCGGCTGTGCCCGCTTTCGGTGCCGAGTCTATTTTTTCTGGGCCGCTTATACGCTGAATTAAAGTGACAGTGCGTTGTTCTTGATCTAAACTGATGACCAAAAAGATGTAGTGCTTGTGACAGATAATGCGTCGAAGATGATCGCTGCAGCTCAATTCGGAAACATTTCCTCAGGTTAAATGCTTTGCGCATACAGTGAATCTGGCATCACCGCAGCGCGCGCTTAAAGTGGCCACGCTTTCATTCTAAACGCCGTTTTAAAACGAAAACGCACTGGTGTTAACGAAGCTCGCTAAAGTTAGTTTTTAGGTTTGATATTCGTCTATACTGCTTTAGAGAGCGTCTGCAAATGTACATCTCAGTACTAAACGAAGTACAAATTTATACTAATTGCGCCTAACCTAAAAAGGTTTGTCAGTAAATATAATAATTAATATAATAATGTATACTTCTGTCTACTTCTGAATCTCAACTGTAAATCAATTGCTATGTGGTCTAGACAACATGAAATAATAAAAGTGTCTGCTAAATGAATAAATGTAAATGTTAATGAAAGAATTATAATATGTACATGAAAACTGTAGAATCATTGGACATAACTACGGGCACCATTGTGCAGCAGCAACTTTGACAACAAAAAAAAGAAACCTCAAGGTTGATTGAAGTAAATGTGTGAAAATGTTGGGCCCCATTCCTATATTTGCCTGAGGCCCCAAATTCACTAAATCCGCCCCTGCAATCGCAGCACCACAGCGAGCCACAGTCTAAAAGTCAAACAGCAATGTCTTGGCTTGAGAAATCACAAGCTGATAACTGATGTCAGAAGAGAGCAATCCAACAGTGTCTCCCATTGCTCCTCTTAATGCTATTTTGGTTTATAAATTATAATTTCATGTTTATACATTTGTTAAAGAAGTGTATTTTCATTGAGAAGGTAAAATTAAAGTTTTAGTTCATATATCTGACTGTTTGTGTTTATTAAAAAATAATTATATACATTATATACGAGAGATTGTATTGAACCAAATTGATGACATAATAATCGTAATCGAACCGAACCGTGAGACCAGTGTAGGTTCACACCCCTACTGTCTACACTCACCACATCCACCTCCTCGGAGGAAGAAGGGTGATGTGCAGACTGCTCTCTCTGGGGTGAAGTAGCCGGTGTCAGCGGCGCTTCAGTACCCGGAGAGATGCCTGAAGATCTCTGTGGTTGGGCATGAGATAGGGAATTTCCCGTCTCAATTCCTTCCAAGAGATCGATCTGTGATCTCCACGAGTGCAACCGCCGCTCCGCCTCGGCGACAGTGGGGCGTGCTCCGCGAGGAACACTCACAAAAGTCTCCTCCTCAAAGAAAGACTTTCCTTCAACATCTTCACCGTGTGAAATCCGGTTATCTTTTAGCTTCACTTCATGACACATTAAAAAAAAATCTGTACATTCCCGTCTCTGTAAGAAAGAGGAAATCTGAAACTTCCAGATCAGAGAAGTAGGCAGATGTAGGCCAGACTGGCTCTGATCCCGGCGGTGGAGTCATGTTCCTACAAGAATCACTGCATGCTTGATGATACATAACTGTGGTGATAACAAAACTGATTGCCAGATCAGACATGACTGATGAGAAGGGGAGGCAAACTAGTAGGGATGGAGCATAACACTGGACTGGTTCTGATTGGATACAGAAATAAAAAAAAGTACTGGTCACTTTGACACAATACTAGAATTAGGGTTAGTTACTAAGTATTGAATACTGTTCAAACCACTCAATGCACAGCTAGTTTTAGTTTGATTATTGTTACATATTGTTTATATCAAGGCAAAATGAAAAGCAAGTTTTTCCCGTTTTTGTAGACAAAACCTTGTGCTTAACTCAGGTAAAACTTCAACTCTCTTATTTGTAAAATGTTGTTGCCGTAACCATTATCAGTACACAGGTTAAAAAACATGGACGTAGTTTTTTATGACATTACCCATAGGTTTCTAAAGAGCGTTTTTGAAGCTCAAAGTGGCTGGAGCTGGCTGTCGCCATTTTGGAATCGCGTTACCCTGTGTCACTCTCGGATAATCAAAAATTGGCAAATAGGTGGGAACTGGTTGATGAAACCATGCCCCCCAATATTGGCTGTATAGACCAAAACCACTTTTTGCACTAGGTTTTAAAAAGAAAAATTCTGCTGTTAAGTTGGGCAGTTTTAGTCACTTCCATGTTGGTTTCACAAGAAAGACTGAGATGAATATGAACTAAAATGTGCTTTTAACATTATATCTCTGTATTTAAAAAATGTATTTAGTTAACATGTAACATAGTACACTTGAACACATCTTTTAAAAAATGTATTTAGTTGTGACTAAATACATTTTTTAAGACGTCTACCACAAGCTATGCGTTTTCGTGTGTGTTTTCGGTAACTTATGCCAAGTTGGGGGAGGAGTTACAAAGGTACAGAAGGTAAATATCCTCCTTTTGCTGCTAATAAGTGCTCATGCAATTTGTATGGCAAGTTTCTTGCAGGCTACCATTTTTAATAATAATCCAAGTCTCACGTGAGAACTCCGGTCTGCATTGTTTCCATATCATTTCTAGCGTGTGTTTGATTGTGAGACGTAGTTTCCTGACCGAGACAAAGTTGTTGGTGATTCCTCCTAAACTCATGCAGTGTGAAACCCCCTCTCACCGATCCATCGTGCAATGTGAACACAGCAGTGACTGAGTGCTACCCCAAATAATCATGCAGTGAGAAATAATCTGTGACGTGACCTTAAGTATGGATATTTTTCTTACTAAAACTCATTCTTTCGCATCAGGAGCCACATAGAGCACAGATTTTATGACAGATGGATGCAGTTTATTGGACTTCTATTAGACTACGGAATAACTCATCTTATCATCATATCTTCTTCTGAAGGAAGAAAGTCATACACCTCAAGAGTGAATAAAAAGTAGGGTTCATTTTTAGGTGAACTAAGTTCAAGTTGGACATTTTGACACAGTAGTGAAGTAAAGTTCGGATTGGACATAAGTTCTACAGTAAGTTTAGAAGTCATTCTCTTGCTCAACGGATTAATTAAGTATGCAGATAATAACATGCATGTCAGAACAGTACCCACTGTGAAAGTACGCTGTTATCGCTTGCTGTGTGTGTTCATGTCTCACTCTGATGGTGTTTGGCGGGGCAATAGGAGCCACCCATAGCAGACTATTCACAACACACATATATATATGAAGCATTGCAGCGTGTGACCACACACCACCCTCCAGGCTCAGTGCGCTGTACCTCCCCCTCTCTATTTCTTTTCTCTTCTTTCGCTTCTTCCCGCCTATCCAACATTTAGCCACTAATATGGAAACTTAGCAGGACCTTGAACCTCTAAACTGCGTCCTTAGGGAGTCCAATGATAAGTTTACAGGCTGGTACGCCACTGTTTTCCTTTTCCTTTTACTGCTCACAAGAGAGAGGCATAATAGAATTGTCAATTTTTGTGACTGAATTATGAAAGCAAGCTTTAGGAAGTAGATGGAGTTTCGGATTATACTTATCTGACATGCTGAATAGGAAACATCAGCTTTGGAGGATGGTCTACCCAGTCTACGCTCTTCTTTTGCAGACATCTTCTTAGGTGTCACTCAGGCTCTCGAGGTCTTCACCTGTCTGCTTGGTTAAATTTTAAAATATGGGGATGTTTCGTTTTGCAACGCGCTGGTAAAAGTTGTTTCCACACCTTTTTATAATGACGCACAAGGATTCCCGAATCCACAGGAGGAATTCTCTCTTTAATTGTGGCTCAGCTCGGAGACGACACTCATGGATTGGGTAAGTCTTGTCATCTACTGTGCATTATGACAGAAAAACATTTTTATTGATTCCTATGGTTACACTTTATAAGTAACTATGAATTGAAGTAAGTAACTTTGCAACTGTACAGTATGTAGAGTTTAAAGTAGATTGGTAGAGTTAACAAAATAAGTTGACATGTACTTGCAAAGTTACTAGTCAGTAGAATGTCTGTTGAGGGAGCATCAAAATAAAGCATTATTAATAAGACGGTATATTAATATTTTAATCACTGTTTGTTGAAGTTGAACGTTGCTCACTGTGCAATGTCAACATGCGTTACAATTTGTATTGGTATAAATGAAGTTAAGTACAGACTGTTGTTTTGATTGATGAAGTCAGTCGACTTCAGTGTGAATGGAATAACTAAGAAACGTCTGTCGCTGCAAGGCTGCAAAAACGGAGTTCTTCCGTTGAGTGCAGTTCAGATTTATTACTTTGGCACACCTCACAGGAGATGAACTGCTGTAGAGACGTTCCGCTTTGGATGTGTATCCACTTTATTGAATTATTTCTGAAAAGGCTATGCTAATTTGAAATTTAAACCTCGATAAGGGGTTGTCCTGTGCAATGCAAAACCTATACAAATTTGGGCTGCTTGTTCTATGTATGATAGACACATGTAAACAGAAGCATTACCATTAACTACACACTGTAAAATATTGTTTATTGTAATCTTTATTGATCACATTAACACTCTTTAGCCTAAACTGTTTACATCTGCAGTGCACTGAGTGCTTTAAGATTATAAAAACTGTGTAATAGAAGTCAGTATCATGTGACTTTGGCCAGTTAAACTACAGCAGAGCACTGAGCTATTTTTAGGGTCGGTGTGATTCTAAACTCCTCTGTGAACTTAAATTTCTTCCAGATGTGCAGACGTCACCGCACACGTGAACTCAGCCTGTGTTTGAGGACACCATGTTTTAATAACGCTGCTGGTTTGGTGAATATTGGAAAGAAATCGGTGAATGTTTTTTTATTATAATGGGGGTTTTCAATCGGTTGGTGAGCGTGCGCTGCGGCTGAACTGATTTGATTATAAAGGGAGCACTCTTTGCCTAGTTTCGTGTTTAATTTGAATACAAGTTTTATGTTTCATGCTGCTATGTACACACTGGAGTTTCAGGAGTGACAGTCATATTAAATGCGAGACTGAATCTGAAATTGTGATAACCATAGCAAAAGAAAAATAGATGTGTGCATGAAACCTTGCAGTGTTATTGCAATAGACATTATAATATGTTTATTTTTACTTTATATTTCAATGCATTGTTTTCATAGTTGAACAATGTTTGAAGACCACATGCTTATGATGATTTACTTATTATTCATAGCATTCATTATTAACTTATTCTATTATAATTTTTTACAAATATTAATAATAAAAGTAGTTACAGTAGTTGTTGCTATTGTTCTGAAATCTGTACAGAGCACAGTGAAATTTGACTGGGATTCAGTGTTGCCAATTCAGTGGAATTGGGCTACTTTGACACTCTTTTGGCAGGATGTTAACGTGACCCCAATAACGTGATAATAACCCCCTGGTATTCGACTTTCATCAGGAAAACATGTATTTTACCCCACTGAAATGCAATTTTGATCGGAATTCCCCCCTGAAAAGCGATTGGTCTAGTTTTGGGCTAGTTTTGAGCAGCAGTTGGGTATGCTTTGCTAAGAAAACCTGGCAAGCCTGCTGATATTGGTACCAACCCCTTATACATCATATACTTCATATATAAAGTAATCCATGTTTATTGCTTAGAAATTGACATAAATTCTTCTCATTCTTCTTCTGAAGTCCTAAATCTACTTTTGTTTGTTCTGTTTTCTGTGATGTTTTGGAACAGTGCTTTGCATTTATTTTAATGAATTTTATCTAGCTAGTCTATTTTTTGAGTAGCAAATTTTTCAGGTGAACTAAAAAATGGTTTTCTCAGTCAGTGCGCTCCTTCCTATCTAATTGGGTGGTTCTTGGCCAAAATCGGCTGCAAAAGTGGGCCAGACCTTATACTGCAGTCAGAGGTCTTGGCCATGGGAGTTTTGTTTTTGTTTCTATTTCTGGTTCATGAATTTGCATATATCACCAAAAATATTAAATAAGAGTAAGGCAACTGTATGTTCTTTTTGGATAATGAGTAGATAAGTAACAAATAATGTGAAGGTTCTGAAATGATTGAACTTGGGTCACTTCAGTTATACACAGTCTGTGTCTGAAACCTTGGTGGTCTCACTGGCTAGTCAGTCACTAACCGAAGTAGTGTTTTGTTTTTGAAGGATTTTTTTAGGAAAATGGGTTTTAGACAGGTTGTTCATTTCTAAAAAAATTTTATGGACAATGCTTATTTGTAGAGAGGTAATGATCTTGTGATACGATTCATGATTTTGGTTTCATGAAACTCTTTTCTCCATTCTTTTTTGTTAACAAAATGAGATTTAAAACAGATTATTTCATTATTTCTCAAACTCAATGCTGTATAGTATTTCAATAGACTCAAGGTTTGCCAGTATTTTCAGTGTTTTTTTATTTTTTTATTTTTTTTTTTATAGAGAGTGCATGGTTGCTAGGTTGGGAAGATTTAGTAAATTCATGCACAGAAAATGTATGGATTTTTTTTTTTTAAAGATTGCTGGAAATTTGGCAGCTGCAAGCATGAAAATATGGGATGCAACGGTATGCAACGTTACAGTAAGCCCACGGTTTGGTTTGTTTTTCTGGCCACGGTAACGGTTCGGTTTCGTTACATCAATACTACTGTACAGTATTGTATGTGAGCTCTAACATAGTCATTTGCTCTTTCTATTAGTTATCAAGGTACAAAGACAATATTAAATGTAAAAAAGGTACAGATGTCAAAACATCACATTTATTTAAAAAAAAAAAAACACATTTTTGCCCTTTTTCAAAAACGGACAATATAAAAAGTGCAGTATAAAGTGAATTATAAACATGAACGTTATTCAAATAAATATTGACAGCAACAAGTTAATACTTAAGTTTTCTAAATACACCATCAGAACAAACAACAATAACAAAATGTATCACTAAGTGATGGCGCTTACTCGCGTCGTAAAGTTCTGGAATAATTTTCCTGCTGAAATGTAAACCTGCAGCCTAAGCCAGAAACAGAATTGATTCGTTCGTCTCTCGAGTCTTCGGGTTTTTCGAGTCGTTCGTTCATCACGTGACAGACCCATAAACTTAAAGGAGAAGTTCACTTTTAAAAAAACTTTCGCTGATAATTTAGTCACCTCCATGTCATCCAAGATGTCCATGTCTTTCTCTCTTCAGTCGAAAAGAAATTAATGTTTTTGACGAATACATTCCAGGATTTTCCCCCA
>JAUMHG010000051.1:16891650-16919115 GCA_032359395.1 Enteromius anoplus | reverse complement strand
ACAGAACAGAGCAAGGCGAGCGTTTGTGCTTATAAAACTTAAACTTTTTTATTTATTTTGGAAATGACCGATCGTTTTGCTAGATAAGACCCTTATTCATCGTTTGATATCGTTTAAAGCCCTTTGAAGCTGCACTGAAACTGTCATTAGAACTTGAACCGTTTGGGTCAATTATATGGGGGAAAATCCTGGAATGTATTCGTCAAAAACATTTAATTTCTTTGGACATCTTGGATGACATGGGGGTGAGTAAATTATCAGCAAAAGTTTTTGTATAAGTGAACTTCTCCTTTAACCTATGCAGCCTGAGTCGTGCGCGACTGAATCACTCCCACGAGACGACTGGTTCTTCCAGAGTCACATTGAAGATTCGTTGAAAAAGAACAAATCATTCAAGAACGACCCATCACTCGTCTTGAGAATTTCCGACCATCGCCTGTTTGTCTATGCGCTTAATACACAGAAAATGTCAATTTTAATTAAAAGGATAGTTTAATGGCTCAAATAGGCTCCCGAAATATCGCAGTTCATGTGGGTGTGCCAAACCAAACAGGGCGAACCGAAAACCGTTGCATCCCTACTTGTTACCAGTGCAAGAAAACGCAAATGTCACCTTAAAAAAAGAAAACCTTTCATGGTAAATAACCAGTGGACAAATATTGCACAGCAGAACAGCAGAAATTGTGATCCTTAATTGAATTATTTGAGTACTATAGACTTCCTTTCAGGTGGTAAGTGTGCCAAAGAAGCAGGTGTGTCGTTTCTGAGGGTACTTAATTCTGTGAATTTGGTCATGATGTAGGGTCCTTGAATAAACGACATATACAAAAAGAAAAAGATAATCACCTGCAGAATTCTCTTGTTTTTCTTTTTTATCCTGATTTATTGTCTAACATGGCAGTGAACATCTTATCCCTGGTAAAGCTCTGTGCACAGGTTTCTCAGGTGCACTGGTGGAAATATTTCTCCTAGCAGTTCTCAATGTGTAGCTGCCCCCTTCTGGCTGAATGCTGAATATTTGCTTTGTGTGAACTCTTTGGACGTGTACTGTAGTTTGGTTTGAGATTTTTAAGCTATCATCAGCCCATAAATAATAGCAAGCAAAGACGCTGTAACACACACATATAGAAAGAGAGAGAGAGGAGAAAGAGCAGTCTTTTGGGAATTTATTGCATGTGGAAAGATAAACTGTGTGTGTGTGTGTGTTTACATAGCTCTGTTGATCATAGCGTTGATCCTATTCACAGTTTCACATACATTCATACAGGAATATCTATGATGTTTAGATATTAATAAAAAAGATTTGCTTTCCAGCCATCATAAATGTAAGTGTCTGTCTGATCCAAATCTCTTTGATGGGTATGTGTGTGTGTGTGTGTGTGTGTGAGAGAGAGATTGGATTGGATCTGCAGTCTCGCCAGAGGTTTATTTTTCTTTTAAAAGATACTTTTGTTTAATCTGAGAAAGGTAAAGTTCAAAAGAAATATGCAGAATACATCACAGTCGTTGCTCTGGACTTGAATGATATCTGAAATTGTGAGGAGAGGTGAGCTATTGTTTTTTTTAGTAAGCAAAGGAACTTTTTAAATAGTATATTGCACTTTTTTTTTTTTTTTTTTTTTTTTTTTTACAAATAGGTTTAGTTGATTATTTGAATAAAAAAATACAAATATAAAACAATAAGTTGTGCATGGAACTTCACAGATTTCTATTGAAAGCGGGACTGAAGGCATATGTGGAGAGCACTAGGTTATATTTGGTGACCAGACAGGAAAGCAATCACCCAGAACACCCTAGCAACCATAGAAATTCCCTGGCAACCAGAGTTGTTGGTGTTAACTTTAAAAAAAATACTTTAGCTAAAATACTTTCTTAAGCTAAAATAAAATAAAATGGTAAATACTTGAGTACTTAAACATAAAAAGTAAAATAATTATTAAAAAAACTAACTACGAACATGAGCCTAAACATGAGCATACTTTTTACGGGTAAAATACCTAAATTTAAATAAAAAAAATTAAAAATGTAAGAAGTTGACTTGGCATCTAACTGAAATAAATCATTTGAAGCACTGAAATTACAAAAGCTAGAACTATTAAAAACAATTTTTGTTGAAACTTGTGTAAAAACCTTATGTAAAACCTAAATATAATACAAAGTACTTCAAATAAAGAACTTTAATGAAAAAATGTTAAACGACAATGATGACTTGCTAATTAACTAAAGTAAAGTCCTGGATACTAAAGTACTAAAACAACTCAAATTAAAAGGTAAATATCTAAAGAAAATTATACATTAATTAATTAATCAATTAATTATTTAATTAATGTCAAATAAAAATGAAAACAACCAAAATGCTGTAGAAAAGTACATTAAACCTAGTAAGAAAACTTTAGCAACCAAATACAAAATGCACTTGAAACCACCAGATAGTTCCCTAAAATACGACAACATGCTAAACAACCATTTCATTTTTTGAATACATAACAATGAAACTCTCTAAACAAGATATTCTCGTAATAGATTCTTGCGATTCTTGTAATAGATTTGATGGGGCAGACAGTGTGTGTATGTGACATTGGCTGTATGTGAAGGGCCGCTGCTCAAACCCCCATGAGCAAATATTTACCTTGATTTGAGCAGAGAACAGATTCAGTCCTGTGGGAAGTTAAATCAGAGAGATGAGTCTCCCCACAGAGGATTCAGCCATGAATAAAATCATCCAGTATAAATACTACAGAAAGATTAAAATACACATGTGGACACAGTCACTGTTAAAATGAATATATATAAAAAAAAAAATTGACATCTGCATTTTCTGATGCCTTTTTGCCATTTGAAATTATAAAGGTGCCAATTACCCGGGAATGTTGCACTTGTTCTTCTAACTTTAAAATCTGTGTTACATTTGGACTTGAAAACTTAATAAACATACAATCCCATGAGTAAAAGTGCAAAGTGTATTTCAAAACAATGTATCATACATATTGAAGCACATGTGAAGTATCTGATTTTAATTTTAAATGTGGTGTGTTATTCAATATTACATTTAAAGTTAAGTCCTACTTAACAAAGCATTTAAAATTCAGTTAATTGCATCCAAAATAAATGTGTTTTTGTTATATAATCTATGTGTGTTATGCTTATTCATTATGTATAAAAGACATGCACACATATATATTTTTAAAACACTTTTGTGTATTTACAAGCACATATTTATATTCATATAATTTATATATAAATATAGCTAATATATAAACAGAATGTTTTTCTTAATTATATACTGTTCATGCATGTGTGTGTGTGTGTTTACATATACATAATAAATATACACAGTACACGCATATATTTTATAAATACATTTTTTTATTTTGGATGAGATTAATCATTGCCCAGCACTAAATTAATGAAAATGTAAACTATAATGCTTTTTATATAGTTGCAATTAGCATGCAGTTAAGTATATTCTTTCCATAACAAGTGCTCTTTTTAAAAGTGTACTACTTTTTCATTAGAAGTAAGCGTGTGCTGCTTATGTCCCTTTGATAATTTGTAATCTAATGCAGTGACATTTGTACCTTTAGAGTTTGAGGCAAGTGTAAAGGAAAGTACCGCTTTTGGCTTACAGCTCGCTCCAGTAAAGAGTTAAATATCGAGTCAGTGTCCTGGTGGTTCCGCCTTCTCTTTGGGCTGTGACTCACTGTTCAGCTGCCAGTCCCACAAACACGCATAAACACACACACCCATATGAGGCCAACATGCTGGTGTAAACTCATGTATACGAGTTCAGCTGTCTGAGCTGCCGGAAGAGAGAGAGAGAGAGAGTGGCGCTTGGTGACTTTGGAAGTTTGTTTGTTTGTGAATTAACTTTGTATTTTACAGAAGACTTACAGACTATTACAAATACGTTTTATGAGGACTAAAAGGAGTCTAAACTTAAGGGTGACGACTAGGCAAATGCGAGATGACTGGGGGACCTCGCTCATGTGTATATCGCTCAGTAAAGGCGGTGGAGAACATGTGTTTCAGACTACATGAGAGGAACAGCTGATTTCTGGAGGGAAATGGCAAAGAAGTGAGAGACACGGAGGGAAATATGAGTTTGCCAACCGGCTGTGTCTTTCTTCCACCCAGCGAGCGCACTTTTAAAGTTCGGAACGTCAATCTTTGCGGCTCCCCGTGTGCTGTCAACTGTCCTATTGACATTGTGCAGAAACGCAGGCGGTAACTGATTTTTTTTATTCTTTTGCTTGTGTTTAGAAAGAGTTATGCAGGGATAGCATATGGGTCTTTAAAAGTGAACATGGGCGTTATTTTTTCAGCTGTTAAAATACTAGTTGAAGTAAGCCAATAGTAGGTTGATTTCCACAAAAAGGACAACGCTGAGGCTGTGCGGTGCTGTCAAAATATTTGTTTGAGTGGCCTGACATCAACTGCTGGCTCAACCAATAGGACACAACCCTGAAAACTCCATTCATTTTCTCCATAGAGAAATAGATTTTTAGCGATAACTGATAAAACTTTGAAAGACGCCTTAAATCAACATTTTCAAAATAATCATGTTTAATATTGGAGTTTGTAGTAAAAAAATAACCTCCATTACCCATGATGCTGTAATGAAAATTCCTCCAATTGTAGTCCAAGAGATATTTAGGTCCGCCCATTCCTTACTTTCAGAATGCTTAAAAATGTATGTATAGATGCATATTTTGTCATGAATCAACAGTTCTGACTGAACTGTTTATGTTTATCGATTAGAATTAATGTCACTCATGTGTTTCATGGGATTGTAGTTTCTTCCCTCGTTAAAAGCACCTTGCACCTTTGTCTTTTTGACTTCTTTTCATATTCTTTTTGCTTCAAATCAAAGTTTGTAATGTTGTGATCCTCTTTGTAATTTTTTGATTTGGTTCATGGTCGATGACGCATAAAATCCCTATGGAAAAAAAATGTTGGAAACAATACTTTCCGGAAACTGGAAAAAGGCGGGCGCTAATTCACTCTTTGGCAATTGTTAGGGGTGGAGCTACTTGTTTATCTGACCAATAGCAAACAGGGGCGGGGTTGAAGGGGAGATAGTAGTGTTTTTTGGACGTCTGAAATTGTTTGGAGGATCATAAAATGAAAAAGTCAGATTTTTGTTATGTTGGCATTGATTGGATAATTTTGTTATGCCTGTATTATAAAGAAATGGCAACATGTAAAATGACTGGTTTTATTGAAGTTAAACATATTGTTTAATTCCCCTGAATCATCATAATATATTGATTTATACCCACAAAACTAGTTTTTATAGTTTAAACCAGATATAAATTTCCTCTGTTTACTGTGAGTATAATGCTTAATTCAGTAAGCGGTTTGTTATGCAAATTACAGCACAGTTTTATTTCTTGCAGCCAATATATGCCAGTATATTTCATGACATCGAGTAAAAGTTATGCTAAGCATTCAGTTGCTCATTTGTAGTTAACAGAAGCAGATTGATTTCCAGGTAGGTTGCTCCAAAATACCTACCTGAAAAACTATGGGCAAGTGTACCTCGGAACAGAAGCTGTTTCACTAAAAGCTGTTATACCAAATATTTATTTGATTTAGTTAATAGTTAATCTATTTATGGTATCATTTTTGAAAGCATCCTCATTTTACAGCATTTTTACACGAGTGTCTAAAACTTTGAACAGTACTGGAGCTTTTCAGCTAGGTATTTTTCTTCATCTTGGAGACATTGCCACAGTTCATCTGGATTGAGTCTCAGTTTGTTCTGTTTCTTCATCTCACTCCAGACAGACTATATGATGATCAGATCAGATCTCTGTGTGGAGTGCTGGCTGTTGTCAGACTCTCTGTGCAGACAATAATCTCACTGCATTATTACAATTAATGACAAAAATAATGTTTGGAAATGTAAACTGATATTTCCAACTGACACTCTACCGCAAAAGATAGAAATAAACCACTTAAAACCATTTTTGTGTTGTTGAAAATACTAGTGGCCTAAGACTTTTGCACAGTATTGTATATATATGTAGTCTAAGGTCTTTATTTCAAACACATCAACCTCACTGTCTTTTATCTCAGAGCAAATTCACGTCACTTTTCGGACAGTGCACAGCAACACAGTCTGCCATGATCAGTCTCTGTTAGTGACCTGGAAAGAAGTGTGTGTGTGTGTGTGTGTGTGCACATGGAATATTTCTGAATCTACAATAAAAAGTCTTGATGCAACATTATTTTAAAGAGATGCACCCCAAAAAATGTCATCCTTTTCTCCTTGTGTTGTTCAAAACACATCCATACATTGAAAGCATTCAATGACCACATTCCTTTTCTCACCATAACCGAAGAACTCCAGAGTTCAGTCACTATTAGACTGAGACCATCTCAGTCAGGCCGTATTCTTCATACAGTATATGCCTAAACAAGTCAAATTATGTCAGGTCCCTAAAACAAATGCTTCAAATGAGCCAGGTGTGAAAATGCCCTTAATATCTCATTTTGCGAGTTTGCGAGATACCTTTATTATTTTTATTGATATTGTAAATCCGTTTATTTTTTAAGTTTTATATATTTCATACATATTCTGTTTTCTGTATTTGTTTCATTTTGGGGACTGTTTTTGGTTTAGTTTTCATTTATGTACAACTATTTAGTTTTCGTTATTTCGTTATTAGTTATAAGTTAAACTGAATGAAAATTAGAAATGTAGCCAAAATAAAATGTAGAGAGGGCTGCATAATAAATAGCATTTTAACCACGATCACAATTTGCACTTCTCTCAGTTCATCAATTGGGTTTTTTGCCTGCTGGCTATTTATTAGTTAAGTTGCTTTCTAAATCTGCGAGCAAACCATGTGAGTTGATTTGTGCTTGTTTGAATTTCAATGAAGAGTGAAAATTCTAAAATTACAATAATTGTGATTGTATTTGTTGAGCAAAATAAAAAATGACCTCATATTCACCCACCTACAAGCCATAGGTGTATACAGTATATATTTCTTCTTTCAGACCAACACAGTCACAGTTTTTTTTTTAAATGTATCCTGATGGTTTTTTGTAACTGAAATATTTCTATTTTTTAAATGATAACTCAAGTCACTGACTTCTGGCAGTAGCTGTATGCTTGTTGGCGAGAAAGAGGAGTTCCGGCTTGTTGGATGACCTCTGACTCGTCGTATGACATGGAAATATGTTAATAATAAACCCATCGGAGGCGTATAGGTCAGTTTTATGACGGATATATGAGATTTATGGAGCTTCAAAATAATGGCCACTATCCACCAGCATCACCAAGCTTGGAAGAGCCAGGACACATTTTTAAAAAACTCTGACTGTGTTTGTATTGAAAGAAGAAAGTCATAAACACAACACCTAGGTTGGCTTGGGGGTGAGTAAAATATAGGGTAATTTTTATTTTGGGGTGAATTAGGCTATACCTTTAACCATCATCTAATTTTACAAACCATTTGTTAATGGTTTGAATGTTTGTTTTAAACCCAGGTTTGGGTTTACTACATTCTACATGAAAATTATTATTATTTTATCCATTTGGTTAAACAAGTGGCTGCAATTCATACGAATCACACTTGTTCTCCAGATGATGATTTTAAACACTTTGAAGTCATTACTGTGTTTTTTCCTGCTCATGTGTGACTCTGAACACTGGAGACACACAAGACACCAATCCCACCAGGAGCTCATGTTAGGAGAGAGATCTGGAACGGTGGGATCAATAAGCTCTTGGTGTGAAGAGCACGATGAGAGGTCTGCAGTAATAAAGGACAGTTCTTCACCTGAACACCAGCTGTATTCCAGAGCTCTGACTCCAGTGTCTCTGATTAGGAATCAGTCTTTATTTGGAACATTGCTTCGATCGTGACAGGACAAGACACATTGCTTACTGAGAAGAGCCAATTAAAGTGCACAGTTGCCAGTCATAAAGACTTAGTGCATGATGGGTCTAGAACAGCTCTGTGGAGATGGACGGATCATGATTAGAAGTGCAGATGTGGCTTAAATCTAAATGTTCCAATAAATGAGTAATTCAAGCATGGCCTCTGCAACTTCCTGCTCAGATCAGGTCAAAAAAGCCTTTTTCCGCCTCTGGAAAAAAAAAAAGGTTATTGCGACTTTTTATCTCAGAAGAATTGCATGATACAAACTCACAATTCTGACTTATTTTCTGGCAATTGGGAAATATAAACTCAAGAATTGCAAGATATAAAACTGCAACCTTTTATATCTCAGAATTCTGACTTTTAACTCACAATTGTGTGATATAATGTCACTATTCTGACTCTGACTTCAGAATTGTGAGATATAAACATAAAATGAAAAAACTTAATTGTGACATTATATCACACAATTGTGAGTTATAAAGTCAGAATTCTGAGATATAAAGTTGCAATTCTGGGAGTTTATATTTACCAAATTCGTGGAAATAAGTCAGAAATACGTGTTTCTATAATGAAAATTCGCAGAAAAAAAAGTCACAATTGTGAGATGAAAAGTCTCAATAGTATATATATATATATATATATATATATATACCTCTTCCATAGGTTCGGTTTGTTTTTTGCTACTACATTTTATAATGTGTAATGTAATTTAGAATGTAGTTTTAGGGAAAATTCTGAAATCTACAATACGTTCTTAATATTAAATTTTTCAAAATTGTGTATTTTACTTTGAATATTTATATAAAATATTTACTTTTTAAATTCAAATATTTCAAATTTGAATACTCAATACATAATATTTTATGCAGACCAACAAAATGTAATGTGTATAATTAAATAAAAAAATAATAATTTGTTTGAATTTAATTTAGTTTAAAATTCAGATTTGAACTACAATTCCACATTCGGCTTGCTACCTTAAAATTCAAAAATTTAATTTGTGCACAACCCTAAATCTATTGAACTAAATTTGTTTCTCCCCTGCATTAAGATTCACATCTAATGACATAAACTATGAAGCAGGTACTTCACTGAAATCTCATTGATGATGACTGAGAATCATCTCAACATATTGCTTCATTTTCCTTACTTCTACATACAGTATTTGTACAAGCAGTTTGTTTTATACCTTGAGTAAACAGTGTGTACTGACATTTTACTTCTGGCTGTTCTAATCATTCTCACTAAGCTAATCTAACTCTTTACCCTGGAGGATACTCATAATGGATTACCTGTGAATCTGCCTGTCCTTTAAAACTAAAATAAATAATACCAAAAATCTAAAATGTGCAATGACATTTCTATCTTAAAACTGTGTCAGTTTATATTAGAATTACATGTAATCATTTTAAATGTATATATTACATTTAAGCAATCTGGAGGAAAATGTGTTTTAAGTTTTATTGAAAATAATGTTATAATGAAAAAATAATACTCCTAAAAATAGCTTTATTTTCAGTTTGCAAAGTACAGTTTTTTATTTTTCTGTAAAGCGTGTCTGATCCTGAAGCTATCTGACGTGGGTTTCTGTGGTATTCTACAAATCTGTCAGCTTTTAGCATGCTGCGACTTGTCTTTTGGCAAAGTGCAATTATGTGTGTGTGTGTGTGTGCAGTCAGAATATGAGAGAAAAAGAAAGGACTGGATGTGTTTATGGTAAAAACACTATATCAAGCTAATGCATTTACAATTTTGGTCTCTGGATTGAAATAATTCAAGGTCTTTAAAAGAAACATCCAATCAAACCGGCAAACCGAATGTAAGAATTACATCTTTTTGGAAATATTTATTTGGCACGGCTGTCATTGGATTTGTTTCCAGGCTTTTTTACTAAAAGTCTTGAGTTAGAATGGCAGTCTGCTTGCGAACGCGACCAAAATCTACTGAAAAGCACGTACTGTGGTAAGTTCACTGTTGACATTTGCCACATTATACAAACTCCAGCATTTTGTCAGACTGCTCTTCAGAACTCGTATTTTGTACTTTGCTCTTCCCTCTCTGTGGAAATATATGGATTTTGCTACACAATACTGAATTCTGAGAAAGAAAACATTCTAAATATGCTGTAAATGTATTATATTCTGACTTTGGTCTCAGTATTTTAATGCGTTATTATAAATCTTCTTTCCCCAAAACCACATAAATTATTTCCCTGGCTGTTTTCTGATTACTTATGCATGTTGACAAGACACATTTTTATACCTGTGTGGTTTAGTCTGGAAAATAGAGCTTTGACTACATGTTGCATATGATTCAGAGTTTATGTCATATTTCTCATGCAAAAATTAAAATCTAATTTAGAGATTGCATCATCGTTCTTATTAAAGAGTTAGAACACGGTTAATCCAAAATAAAAAAAATTCATAATATATGTATGTGTACTGTGTATATTTATTATGTATATATACACACGCACAAATGTATTTAATATATAAACATATACATGGTTGTGTATTTATATATACATAATACATATACACAGCACACACACATATATTGTGCAAACAAAAACTTATATATATAATTCACATTTAAATTTAAATTTACATTTACATTTTATTCATTTAGCAGACACTTTTATCCAAAGCATCTTACAAATGAAGACAATACAAAGCAATCAAAACCAACAACAACATGCTAGTAGTTAGCCTAATGCAATACACATAGCAAGTACATAGAATAGAGAAAAAGGTAACTTTTTTAATCTATATATATACACTTGTATTCAATTTAGAAATATACTGTAGATAATAATGAATTACCCTCTTTAATTTAAGAATTAATTTTAAGAATACATTTATTTGTACCAACAGAACTACTATGTATGGGTTAAGAAAATCTACAATCTATTAAAGAAATACTAGCCAGCTTAATAGAGAATCAGTGTTTCTTGTTTTCTGAAGGGTTATCTGTGCAGGGCAGGCACCACCCAAGCCAGCACTTTGACTCTTGCGTCTTGTTTTTTCCTGTGGCACATTTTTTCATCTGGGTTCCCGTCTCTAAAGTGCCAAGGTCAGGCTGCGGGACCCACCAGGACAAATAACATAAAAGAAAGAATGGGGTTGTATTTGGCCTTTATTGTCAAAGAAGCTCCCTGTTGTTTCAGGGACAGTGTTCTTTAATGATAACATCTGTGTCTCAGTGCCAGTTCAACACTTCTCATGAATGCCTCTGTGAAGCCCAGCTGCTTAGAGTCCATCTAAAACATCACGAGAAAGGCTAACTTTAATAAAGAGATCAAATTTTGATGTTTTTCCTGGTATAATATTCAAACTTTAACTGCAATCCACAGCATGACCCGACCACCTTGTCCTTAACAAATTAATTTTTTTTCCCCTTCATCTCAATGGAATAAAATTTTGCGAAATTTTCCCATCTATATTTACATAAAAAAACTGGACATAAAGATATGTATATATATTTTTTTACACATTATTATTATTCTTTTTTGACAAATAGGGTCTTAGGTATAGATGAGAAGTAAACAAACAAAATGATATATTATTTGTATCATTAAAAATGTATTTCTTTTTCATGGTTACATCGAAGTACCTATCTGTAAACAGGAAATGAGGGACTTATAAGGGTTAAAGAAAAATGATTCTGTAAAGGCTTGAACAAAACTGCGAAAAGAGACAAACTTGTGTGTGAGATACAGCCCATTCATCAACAGAGATGCACATTAAAGTCTATATTGATTATTAACTCTATTAAAATATAATAATCATTCTGATTTTTTTACATCCCATGTTAGGAGGAGAATCAACATTTTACCTGAGAAACTAAAAATAGACCCTCAAACGCTTAACTTTCACCACAAATATAAATAATCAGAGCAGACACTTCTTGAATTCAGACCTACAGAGAGTCATACATATGAAGGCCTGTTTCTCCTCTTTTGTGTTAACAGCTTGTGGACCAGAGGTCTTCATTTACTGCCAATCATAATGAAACTATGACTGCACGATAAGTCATCTTATTATCCTGATGAAGATTGACTTGATTTATTATATATTATTGTATGCTAACATTTGCTCACAGTTTATTTATGTTGCGAAAGCTTCAATTTGGCATTTACATTATCTAGCACTGGCAACTAGCTATTTGCGGTTGCCAGATTTATGAATTTAAATACCCCAATTTTTCTGGTATACTTAATCACCCCAAACTGGCAACCACACACATCTAGGTTCTGAAAAAAAGCAATAATGAGCTAAAAAAAACTTCTGTGCAAATGTAATACAGCGTATTTTCTTTCACATTTATTTTTCTTTTGAGTAAAATGATTGAGATGAATATTTAGCTATTAAACATTCATTGATCTACATTCTCCTAGAATTTTTACTCTAACCTAAGTAATCTCTATATATTACTCTGAGCTCTTGGGATGTTCCGTCTTCTTGTATTGATGTTTTTTTATTTTGGTTCCTTAAGCTTGACTTGTAAAGTGACCATGGGTGTTGGAAAGGCGATAAAATATGAATTATTATTATTACTACAATTATATATTAAAAATAATCCTCATTCTGTTCTTTTCTCTTGGATAATCACGTATTAAACATTTAAAATAACACTTTTCAGAATTAATTAAATATCTGGTGTTTTTCTTTTTTTTGGCTGTCAAAGGTTATCCTTCACATAGTTAACTTCCTGTCACCTGCCTTTCTGTTGCAGTTTCGATGTGGAAAATGGGTTGTCAATCGGGCGCAGTCCATTGGATCCCAGTCCGAGCTCAGGTCTGGTCCTCCAGGCCAACAGTCAGAGGCGAGAGTCTTTCCTTTACCGCTCGGACTCGGATTTCGACCTCTCGCCAAAGACGATGTCCAGAAACTCCTCTTCAGCCAGCGAACTGTGAGCTTTCAACATGCACTAAAGCAAAATGTATTATAGTACTCTTTCACTGGAATGCCTCAACATAACTTATTTATACCTTTGTAAAAACTAAAGCACCATATTCAAATTCATTGATTAATTGAAGGACATTATTTATTCTGTAATTGGAGTAAAAGGGGTTAATCAATAAGAGGGATTTGGCAACCAAAGTGGAAAGTTGTTTCAGCATCAGAGAGAAATTGTACATATGTACCAGTCAATCATTTACAATAAGACAATGAAATAGCTTTAAGAAAATAATTTCAACATTGCAATCTTGTTAGTAGCATTTGGATTGATGATTGATGACTTCTCTTTTGCAGTCATGGGGAGGACATGATTGTAACGCCATTCGCTCAGGTCAGTTAGTTATTGATTTGGTAATCTAAGAAATTACCCCTCATATGATGAGAAAATCATTACATAGACATCTACACTGCTATTATAATTTAATATATAATGCTGAAGTTAATGGGTTTTAAATAGGAATTAATGTAACTTTGGATATGTGCAGATATGTGTGTGTGTGTGTACTGCAGGTTCTTGCCAGTCTGCGAACAGTGAGGGGTAACGTTGCAGCTTTAACCCATGTGCAAGATAGAAGCAACAGGTGAGTCTGTAGCCGAAACCCCTTCAGACAATCAGTGAATGGAAGGGTCAATAAAGTTGTCACATTAATCTTTTTCCTTCATAACAGGAGACTGTCAGGCACTAACCCTCAGCCTGCCTGTAAATCAAGCCTGCCCGGTGAGTGTAAGAACATGAGCTGGTCTAGCGAAAGATGAGGACTTTTCCTTACCGAAGACCTCAGCCAAATGTTTATAGATGTAAATGGTTAAAAATCTTAATACTTACCATTAAAGTATCATCGCTGTTCTGATATCTGAGGTTGTTTGTTGTAGATGAGGCATATCAGAAACTCGCAGTCGAAACACTTGAAGAGCTGGATTGGTGTTTGGACCAGCTGGAGACCCTGCAAACACGGCACTCTGTCAGCGAAATGGCTTCCAATAAGGTATTATTTCAGTAAAAAGTCACATTTCGAATCGTTTGGACTCACAAGAGCTGTATGAGCCGTTCCTATCCATGCAGTGAAAATGTATTCATAACGACAAAAAAGCAACATGAATTGTTCATACAGTACAGCCTTTATACTATATTAGCACACTTTTATAGCTCACAAGTCAAATATGCCATCTATGAAGCAGATTTTATGTCATAAAGTTTGTAACTCATAGCTCAAGTTTTTATGGCTCATTTCAAAGATATGTTAACTATAACTATTAAAAATATTTAGTAAATAATAAATAATTTAGTTAAGTGAAATTGAGCTAAAATAAAAATTTTAATATAAAAATTAAAACAAGATAGGTTGAAGTATACAAATTACTTAAAAAGAAAAATAATAATAGAAATTAAAATGGCTCAAATTTGAATATTTATAAAATATGAATATTATGAATAATATTAATAATTAAATAGTATATCAATAATGCTAAATTATAAATAATACAAAAATAACACTGCAAACATACAATATGACTTCAAAAGAAAACAAAATGAGTGACATGAACTACTCCTATGATAATTCTAGTAATATATATATATATATTTAATAGATTCAGTTGCCTATTAAGTAGTTTTTGGGTACAGAAAATTATAGTACATTTTGAGATCTTTATGTTACTAATAACTTGTCAGTAACTTATAGCTTTGAATTCAATTCCTGTTTGATGTTGTGCATGTTCCACACCCAGAGCCATCAATAAAGATAGCCACAATACAAAACAATGCAGACATATTTCAGAACAATGCTAAAGAGAAACTTGCACATAAGCAATGTAAGCAATGTGAGGCACACTGCAGTACAGTATCTTTACTACTAGTCAGAAAAATGTGGCCATATTCAATTTATGTTATGTGTTAATCAAGTTTTTTGTAATTTTGCAAAAAGTGATTTTGCTGATGCATGATTATATAACCCCGACACTGTTGTGTCTGAATGAGTGTCTCCTCACATAGCCTTTGGTATGGACTCAGTTACCACGGTAACTGGATAACAGTGTAATGAAAGTGAATATTGTGCTGCATGGCTATTCCCTGGCAGTGTGATTTTCTTCGTCTGCTGTTCACTCTTCAATTTTATTGTTTCAGTTGCTGTTGTTATTATTGCACTGGAATCAGTCCCACGAGTACAATAAATGGATTGCATTAGTGTCCGCCCACTTTCTTTGGTTTCGGAAAGTATTTTTACCATAGGGATTTTAGCCATGAAGCCATGAACCAAACTAACCAGCTCCAGGGAAAATCCCAATCGTAAAAACTTTCATTTGAAGCAAGTATGTGAAAATCAGACAAAATTATGAGAGCTTAGGGAGACTGACTTGATAACATTTACGGTGCTGCATGGCAGGGGGCGGAGCTAAAGATCTTGTTTAGTCACTGCTCTGTGATTGGTGGAATTCTTAGTTCATGATAACTAATGTTAGATAATGAACCTTGTTGTAAAGTCTTACCAATCTTTCTAATGTTTTATTAATTTTATTTGTTATATATTTTTTTAGTTCAAAAGAATGCTCAATAGAGAACTTACTCAGCTGTCAGAGACCAGCCGGTCAGGAAACCAAGTGTCGGAGTTCATAGCAAGCACAATTTTACGTGAGTGACTGTGTCATTTAAATGTGATTTAAAAATTTAGAGACTGGATTTAGGATGAAATAAACTCTTCAGATGTAGTAGTTTACCCTAATTGTGTCTTTACTTTTTCCATCTTACTTTAGCTCAGGGCTTTTCACATACTCTGTGTTTGTGTCACAGAAAAACAGCATGATGTGGAGATTTTGTCAGCAGCGTGTAAGGAGGAGAAAAAACGCCGTCCCATGTCTCAGATAAGTGGAGTGAGAAAACTGAGCCTCAGTCCGAGTCTCCCTCCAACATGCATCCCTCGATTTGGTGTCAACACACAACATGAGAGCATCCTGGCCGAGGTGTCCCTTCATTTCTCTCTTTGTCAATTGTACTGTAGATCAGAATTGCAAGAAATTACTGATAAAATTACTCCTTTATTACTGTAATGTGAGTATTTGTAATTGGTTACTTCACACCCCTGACAATGTTAACATTTATAAATAAATGTATGTATGTATTTGTTTATTTTTTTACTCACAATTTCTACCTGATAAAATAACTTTGAGCTTGTTATAACTTGAAACATACGTAATTATTATACCACAATTCACACTTTTTAAAAATTTTAAGTGCACTTTATATAAGTAAAAAAATCATGGTATACACACAGACACACACACACACATATATATATATATATATATATATATATACTGTATATAATTTAGTTATTTTAAATACATTTTTATTAAATATATTTAAATTACATCAAATTCAGAGATTCCTAGAGCTTATTATATTATTATATTATTAGTTCTCTTCAATGGAGTAGAATGACTGTATTTTTTTACTGTAGGAGCTTGAGGACATCAATCGATGGGGCATAGATATTTTTAAGATAGCAGAGTATTCTGGGAATCGGCCACTGACAGTCATAATGTACACCATTTTTCAGGTAAGGTTTTGTTTAGAAATATCTCTTGACATAAATGCTCCACTGCTTAACTACAAATACCATTGAATAAAACACAACAGATATAAAGTAGAACTGCCGGTGATAATTTTATAATTTGATGTAGCATTAACTTAAAATAGCTTTTTAACGGCAGATTTACCTGCTATTTGATTACTGCATGTTTCTATACTCTGTAATTCTCAGGAGCGAGATCTGCTCAAAACCTTTAAGATCCCATCAGAAACCTTCTTAACTTTCCTCATGACTTTGGAGGATCACTACCACTTGGACGTGGCCTACCATAACAATATCCACGCAGCAGATGTTGTGCAGTCCACACATGTTCTTCTCTCCACACCTGCCCTAGAGGTCTGCATGGATGATCACACACACATATTGCTCATGGGAAGGGACCTCTAAACAAACAGCATATATTTTTGTTTGTTTGTTTTGTTATGACTTTCAGGATGTGTTCACAGACCTTGAGATCATGGCTGCTCTGTTTGCAAGTGCTATCCATGATGTTGACCATCCAGGATTTACGAACCAGTTCCTCATTAACACAAGTACGACTCCCAAATCCATTCACTTATGCTCTGTCCCCAACACAAATTACAAACAGTTATTTAAAACTGTTATACACCAAAATTAAAATTCTTGGCCAAAACCAAAAATTCTGAATTCACTAGGCCAAAAAACTGAAAATGAATGTTGTTTAATAATCAATCAAATTAAATATTTATTTATTATGCAAACATTTAAGTAGAAATATAACAAATATGTCATATATATCCCACAAATTGCATTTCCTGGTCTCATGGCATAAACATACCATGCACTTTTTAGCGAGACACAAAATATGTACCAATAAGTACATATCACTGCCGTTTCCAAAAGAAAGAACACTAGAAGCAGTAAAACTCTTGACACTATTTATTCCTTTTCACACAAATTTACAAAGTTTTGATTAATAAAGTCTAGAAATTATAACTAAATGTCAATTAGTCAATTCGAGCCAATAATTTTGCCAATTAAAACTCCCCGTTGCTGAAATTTCAATGCATCACTATTAGACCTTAGCAGGCTGTTTTTCTCCTCACTTTTCCAGACTCCGAGCTCGCTCTCATGTACAATGATGCCTCAGTGTTAGAGAACCATCATTTGGCTGTAGGCTTCAAGCTTCTCCAGGAGGAGAACTGTGATATCTTCTCCAATCTCAGCAAGAAACAACGACAGTCCCTGCGACAGATGACCATAGATATGGTGAGGCTTTTACACATTTATTACACAGTTCTCTCAAATACTTGGTTCTGATTGGTCAGCCACAACATTCCGAGGAGTAATATTCACCAACAGCTCGGGATGTTGTGGCAGACCTGGAAAGACACACTCATCCTGGTATTTGAGACTTCACATATCTCATATCACATCGCTTCACTCTCGTTTGTTTCATTTCAACACAACTGCCATCATCTTGCGCCTCAGTTATTGATTGCATTTACTGAAAAACAAAAACCAGAGGACTTCAGTAGATCTCCGTTGAAGTGTTTGTTGCCAGATTGATTGTTTGAACACTGTAAAGGATTTAAGAAAATAAACAGGTAGGAAACTCGTACAGGTTTGAAACATCTTGAGGGTGAGTAAATGATGATTCATTTTTGGGTGAATTGTCCCTTTAAGGAAAACATAGAAGTTAATAGGTTTATTTTTCAAGCATAACCAGATGTCTGGTATTAATTATGTATGAGCAAATGACTGTTGGTAACGAGGGATCTGTGACTCATTTGTGAATGGTTTATCTGTGAATCAGACCACTGCTGTGTCTCTATGTAGTTTTATTTCAAAAGACTGAGTGACGGAATGATGGAAATCCCTGATAAAAAACAAACCTTTCTAAAATGTCACATTTCAAAAAAGTGTTTTAATGCTTCTAATGTCATATTTCCTGTCATCAATCCAGGTCTTAGCCACTGATATGTCCAAACACATGAATTTCCTGGCTGATCTGAAGACAATGGTGGAAACTAAAAAAGTGACCAGTCTGGGAGTCTTGTTGCTGGACAACTACTCTGACCGAATACAGGTACTGCGGTCTCACTCAAGCACATACACTACAATTCCTTAATAAACAATTCTATTTATGTCCACTTTTGGATGGCTAGTCAACTATTTATTGCCTTTTTCAGCCCTCTTTGAAGAGCTAAATTGTGAAAATTCTTTCTTTCCTTGGAAAGGTGCTTCAGAATATGGTTCACTGCGCCGACCTCAGCAACCCCACCAAACCCCTGGAGCTCTACAGACAGTGGACAGATCGTATCATGGTGGAGCTCTTCAGACAGGGGGACCGTGAGCGTGACAAGGGCATAGAAATCAGCCCCATGTGTGACAAACACACAGCTTCTGTGGAAAAATCTCAGGTGTGATTATATCTATTTTAGGGGTTTGCACTCTGGGGTTTGGGAAGGACACAAGAGGGTCTGCAAAATATAGAGAGAATAAAATGAAAAGATTACAATATGTTTTAAGCCTGTCAAAAGGAATGTGTGTACTTACAATATTAATAAAATATGTTTTAATAAATAATTAAATATAGATGTAAATTAAAAGTATTTTCTGATTACTCTTTTAATAATTTGAGAAATTACAAAATGAAAGTCTTTGTAATATCACACTTAATATTTTCTCACACTGTGAAAACTGCATAGTTTTCAAGAGTTCACGTTTCCTAGTAATCGAGTTTTAGAGCGGATTTGGCAAACTGTATAAATAGGTGTTTATGGATGAAAAGTAAAAAATCAAATAGCTGTAAAAAAAAAATTTTTACATCACCTTTTTTTTTTTTTTTCAGGACTGTCAGAGATAATATGTGCATTTAAGATATTAATAAAAGAGGTTATGATATTGGCATTCACTTCATTTCTAAAAAAAAAAACTTAAATCAGCATAAAAAAATAGCTTTTGGTTTTAATAAATTGTAACAATAAATAAATAAATAAAATGCAGTACATATAAAAAGTCAATAAGGCAAATTAAAAGTCTTTCTGGTATTACATTTGCAAATAACAAAAGGTTCCCTCACAAATGGATCATCATATTGGGATTATCAAGCTTTTCTAAAATCCTGTCCTGTACTAAACTGTATTAATAATGAATGTGTTCAATCCTCATTTCTTAAGGTGGGATTCATCGATTACATTGTCCATCCTCTATGGGAAACATGGGCTGATCTGGTCCATCCCGATGCTCAGGACATTCTAGATACATTGGAGGACAATCGCGAATGGTACCAGAGCATGATCCCACGCAGCCCGTCGCCGACCCCTGAAGAGCAGGACTCTCGGGCCACGCTGGGCGTCACAGGCTCAGCCGGGGAGAAGTTCCAGTTTGAGTTGACTCTGGAGGAAGAGGACGGAGAGGTAGAGGCTGAAGAAGAGCACACCGATAAAGACCGATCAAGGACTACGACGGACCCCAGGCATGCACAGACATCCCCTCGTGGAGTCTCTCCCATTTTAGATAGCAGCGAAAGAGAACTGGACCAAGAAACGAGCGACAATACGTCCTGCAGTTGAAAACTTAACAAGGCCCAGTACTGAGAGTGCTGCTTCACTTGTGTTTCTTAGTTGCACTTAGAAATATTTTGGGGTTGAGTAGAACAACCACACAGTATAAACTAAAGACATTGGTTTACCTGACCAAATAGGCCTGTATTTTAAAGCTGTATTATGTCCCAGGCACAACGTTTGCATAAGGACTGAGCGAGGCCGAAAGTGTAGATGAATGTTTTCGTGGTATCATAGAGAAACACGAGTCTTCCCTTAAGTGACTGTCCGTGCCAACTGCAGAGGAAAGCTGATTTACTCATTACGTGAACTTTTTCACTCGACTCTAGGATATTTATTATCTCGAAATGTTTTAATAATGGATAACTTAATGCTTTTTTGTCACTGAGAAATAAATGAAACGGAACAGTTACAAGAAATATTAAGGCAAGACACCACAGGTGAATGGAGTATTAACTAATAGATATCACCATACTGATTAATCATAGTAGATTAATAATAATAATAAATAATAGTAGTAGTTTGCTCACATTTCCAGAACAGAAATCAAAACACTGATTCAAAATATTTCTCTTTTTACAGAGGGGATTTTTTATTTCTCTTTCATCACTCCATAAACAGCTAGAAATAATAAATGTAGAAATAATAATATGTAGAAATAAAACATAAGGCGATTACAAATTGTATGTAAGTGATACTAAAGTAAACATTTCTGGCTGTTTAAAAAAACCCCGTAAAAAATATATTTTGTAATTGAAATCAACAGACACACAAAGATCAAATATAATATTTAAACTCTTCATGTTTTCTTTCCAATAGTGTGAAAAAAGCACAATGTAAAGTAAAACAAAAAAAAGGGGGGGTTGCGTGTAGTGTCTTGCCTTAGCAGGTTAGAGATAAGATTGTGATTGTTAACAACCTCAGGATAATGTTGATTTCTTTTTAATGTAGCAAGACTCCAAAGTGCAGTCGCTAAACTATCTGTTTATAATCTTGTTTTGAACAAATGAGAAAAAAAATGTAATCTTACAGCCAAAACCTTGGTCTCATTAGACGGCCGTACGGAGAATCCCTTTACAAGCGTCTTTGTACTGAAATACCTTTATACCTCTTGACACATTAGCACTATGTAGACAAAATAATCAAGCGATAGAAGCAGGGTGGATATTTTACTGATTTATAAATAAGCATGACAAATGTAAACTCCCCTAAACTCAACACTTGTGGGTGAATCAGTGTTTTACAGTGATTTACTCTGCTATGCCCATGTTAGAGATTGTACAGTTGGAGACTGCCTCTACTGGGTGCTCTTAAGAGCTGAAGTGGATCCCACATCTTTCCCAGTTTTATTGTCTGGTGGATTTAAACAGGAAGTTCTGGTCTAGATGAGCACAAACCACTCCTACTCTGAGCCAGACATGTGTCCATCTCACATATAGGGCTGTGGCTAACCGATCCTTAAGATCCTTTTCTTATAATGTCCTAATTTTTAGAGATATTATATTCTATAAGTATGAAGCTGTTTATATGCAGTCAGAAGCATGCTTCACATAGGAGAAAGGAGAAATTGCATAGCAATTATTATTTTAATTTGAATATAGTATGCTTAACTGGGGTCAGAGAAAATTGACTGACCAAATTTAAAATGACTAATTCATTCTAAAATCTTCTAATGGTTGGAAATTTATTGGGGTTTGACTACCTCTTTTTCTGACCAATCACAGAGGGGTCAGAAAAAGCTGTATATATTTTCAAAACCCATTTGAAAATTATTATTTTTATACAGTAGCCCAGACACTTCACCTTTTATAAAAACACTTTGACGTCATTATTTTATAATTTAAAAATATTGCTCAACTTAAGAGTAGTCAGCGGTAAGAGAATCTGTAGCCCGACTGATGCTAAAAGTGCCATTTCATCCAGTAGCCTTGGCCACCCTCGTCTCAGAGATCAGAAAAGCCAGTGTAGAGCCTTAAAGCACATCTCTTTAGCTTCAGTGCCATTACAGCAGTGACTGTGAAGCATTCAGTGTCTAAAATGAATTTTGCTGTATGATATTAAATGATCTATGTCTTCTTCTCTGTAATAATGTGTAGTAAATGTATATGTGTCCTCTGTATGTTAGTATTACTGACATTGTTAAAGATATTCGTTCAGTTTGTTTACAGGTCGAGGTCACATGATTCAGATAAAGTTGGTTTATCACAGTGTGTTTCTGTTCTCCACTGTCAGATATAAAAAAAAAAACAGCAACTCAATTTTTAATTCAGACTTGCCAATAAAAATAATTAAATAAATAATATAGGCTTTAAAGCAATGGTTCATTAATGAATAATTCATAAAGACCAAAGATGGGTACAAATTTGGCTGGATAGCTATGACTGCGCTAATGCAATCCATGTCTCTCCTATAGGCCTCTTTGGTGGTGAGACGTATAAGATGGATTCTCATAGAAAGCCTTTGATTAGTTTAAAAAAATGATGATGAGTATATTGTTCATGCTTTTCCTGGAAAATAAAAAGTGCAGGCCATTTTAAATACATATAAATTAGGTCAATTTTGTCTATCTTAAAGGTCACACTAACTAGAGACAACCTAAAACCTAACAGGTATGAATTAACACAAAACACTAAATTTAAATTGTAACGTTGATTAAATTAAAATTCATTTAAACACAGATGCAATCTCTCCTATGCATGCAACTTTGCTGGTTTTCAAGAAATTACTGCGTTGCACGCTTTTTCAGGCAACACAGGAAAAAAATTTACCATAAAATACAATAGTTAGCAGTTTTTTGTCAGTACAGCAAAAATAAATAAATAAAATGCAAACAGATAATCTGAAGTTTCGACTAAAAGTGTATAAAAATTTTTTTTTACATTTACATATTTTACATTAACTATAACGTTATTGCATTTGCGTTAACCATGGATGGTTATGGAAGAAGAAGAAGAAAAAAGAGTCTAACATTGGTTACATATCAGTGTGGCGAAAAGGACACTGACCTGCGCCGTTAATGTAAACAATGTGTGAGCTGCTCATTTTCTGCGACCATTTTAATTGATTAATTATGGAGAGGCCGAAGCCACGCTCCTAAATAATGAATGATGTTGGTTTTAAAGCGTCGTGAATATTTTATGTCCTGTGGGTGGGACTGCATTGTTAGCGTTAGTTCTCCGAGCCGTCAATCAAAACCCGGACTCCGCCCCATTTTGCGTCACACGTCTTTCAAGTGACGTCAAAGTGTCTGCAGGTGTTGGAAGAGGCGCAGTATTGGCGTAACTGACGCTTAAAACGGCTTTTACGGTAAGTCGGCAGCTGTAATGCGCGTTTTAAATATTTCACGCTAAATAATTTTCAGTCCTTGCAGCATGTTTGTGTTTTCCGCTGGAAAAGCGGCTAAAATTGAGCGGAATATAAGAAGAATAACCTTCATTTGACATGGACATCGCGCATCCTGTGTTTCTATTTATACTCCCCGTGAAAGACACATCTGTCACATACGGCGTTACATTGCACGGATTCGAAAGATCGTTTGCTTCTTCGTTTTTTATCTATCTAAACGAGAATAAAGATAGATTGTGCTCTGTAGCATCATCTGAGAAGATGGTGAATCAGGTGAAAATATCCTCCGCAGCAGCAGCAGCAGCGTTGCATGTACATGTGCTGTTTCCTATTATGTAAGGATGCTCTGGTCTTTTACTGGTCATAATTGTATTTAAATGTTATATAATATGCTAGTATAACATTGTATAGGCTGGTTCATCCAGAACCTTTCATAGTATCGCACACGCGTTTTTTTGCGTTTCTGATATTTTCCACCATCATTCAGCAAAATTGCTTGTATTATGTCTCGGATGCTTCGGACCATTTTCTCACGTTTGCCACTGTATATAAATATGGGTTGCTTCGTTTATAACCGTTTTTATCCAGCCTAAACTGGCTTGTTGGTTGGTCTTCCAAGCTGATTTTAAAGTGGGTTTGTTCACTTTCCAGCTTGGCCAGGCTTCTATAGACGTGCTTAAATCACCAAACCATCTCAGATGGGTTTTAGAAGGCGTTTTCTTTGATCTGGGTCATTTTTGACGCAAATCAGCTTGACTGTTCTTGGACAGCACAGGTCTAACCACACAGTGTCCAGTGCTGTGGGTCTTGATTACCCAGAGTTTTGCATTATTGAGGATTGGAGTCTAAAGGAAGAGAAAAGCGCTCACTGGAGCAGAGTGTAATAGCTGCTGAAACCGGCTATTTTACAGCAATATTTGGCCATAAAGATGTGCTCCGTCCCCCTCCCCAAGGCGGTCGGGCAGTCTGTTTTTGTTAGGCTGAAAGAGCAGCTGGTCTAAAAGTTAGCCTCTATTTTTAGTCTGCTGGAGCCCTCTGTTATCAGGAGAGATGCTGACTTTAGGATGCTTTGGTGCTCTGCGTATCTTTCCGACACACCAGACACGGCGTTCTGAATCCCAGATCAGCTTCCAGGGTCTCCTGAGGAGAAGTCTTTTTGTTGAGTTTGTGCTGCGTCTGGAGGAAGCCGCTTTGATTGTGATGAACACGCATAGAACCAGGCCACAGTTAAAGCGAATTAAACTTGTCAAAATCTCTAATACAAGTTAGAACAGGAACATTCCATTCTCTCTAGCTAAACAGAATGTTGCCCTCAGCCTAGAATTGAATGCCAATCTCCAATCCCAGTTACTAGAATCCAAATGTCTGTTCAGAATGAATTCTGGTCTTCAGTTTTGTGAAATTGACTCCGTGTCATGTCTATACAAACGTGTTATTCTGTGAATTGCTTCAGTTTTGTTGTAATTGCATGAAAATGAGCCACCTGCACATTCTTGAGAATTGTTCCTTTGTGTTTCGTAACGTTATTGTCGGTCAAAATGATGACTGAAGATATTCTAAATAACACAACCACCTTTATAGTTGTCACGCTCCTAGAAATATCGACGCAGTATCAAGCAGTCTGTTCCTGTTGTGTACTGTGCACAGTATGCATGCTATATAATAATGTAAAAATAGCAAGCATATGGTTTACACACAGATAAACAAGAGTGTTTAAGGTGAAATGTCAGCTTTGAATATCACTTTCTTTTTTATAGTTGTGTTCGAGGTTGCTATATGTTGTGAATGGAATAGTAGTTTTTTGTTTGTTTACTAAATACTATGTTTATGTAAATATATTTATACTGAACTGTATATTGTGTTTTAAAAAATAATGCATTATCTGCTAAAATGTATTTTATAATATATTATTGTACTATATAGACAGATAGATAGATAGATAGATTGATAAATAATATTAATAATAATAAATTATTTGTATAGCACTTTTCATAGATGGAATGCTGCTCAAAGTACTGTTGTGTTCATATTATATGCATTTATGAAAAATTCTATGAATATATACATGGAAATAGTGTCAAAATAGATACAGTAAATGTGTGTATTTGTGCATAATAAATATACACAGTACCCATGTTTATATTATGGTTTTCTAAGCATAAAACACCTAATTTAAACGCAATTTAAAATAAAAGATAAATACCCCAGTTTGAACAATAGTGTTTGTCTTTGGCCATCAGATTCAAAGGATGAATCGAGGCTGAAGGCATAACATTGTATCTAATATTCTAATGACACTGAAAATGAAAAGTCAAGTCAAGTGCCTTGTATTATGGCACGTGTTGGTAAATGTACTGTGGAAGGTCTTTTCAAGTCTGCATTCAAAAAATATGCATGTTTATGCGTTATGGATACTGCAGAAATAGTATAGCATGCTGTTCCTCCATATGTTGTGTAGCATGTGCATGTGTAGGACATAAATAACTTAAAGGTGCTCTATGCGATGTTGCAGGATTTTAATGCACGCATTAAACCCCACCTCTTCTTGCCGATTGGTTTGCCGAAGTGTGTTTTTGCTTTGGTGCACATCCTTGCCTATAGTGTTTCTTTTGGAATTGCAGCCTCGAGACCGTATTTTTTCCCGATGTATTCAGAGGGCAGACAGCAAGACAATCAAGGGGTGATGCATACGGTTTGAGACAAAAATGAAATCGAGCTAAAATCCTGCAACATTGCAATAAAACACCTTTAAGACAGAAATCTGACTTGATATTTTACTTCCTCTGACAGAATGAGCTTTATTTAAGACCAGTTAGTCCACATATGCAATCATCCTGCCTTTGTCAGTGTGAAATACTAACAGAGTATTTCATCTCTTCAGCATTTTCTTTCTTTCATAGCTAAATGTGTCTGTCAGACATTGGTGAGATCTGATCATTGCTTTTCACTTGATCCCAATCTGGTTTTCCATGCTCTGTTGAGTCATTGCAGTACGCACAGTGCAGAAGCTCATGTTTCATTTGTCCTCCAGATCTCTTTAACTCTTTTTGTCTCTTTCTTTCCTGCTCACCTTCAGTATCCGACCTGGTGCTTGAAAAGAGGAATGAGTAACCAGTTATCCTTGGAGGAATAGTTAACCCATAAATTGAACCTGGCTTAGCATGCACTCGCCAAGCCATCCAACATGTAGATAATTCCATCAGATTTGGAGAAGCTTAGCATTCCATCACTTGCTCACCAATAGATCCTCTGCGGTGAATGGGTGCTGTCAGAATGAGAGTCCAAACAGCTGATTAAAACATCACAAGTAATGCACACCACTCCAGTTAACATCTTGTGAAGCCAAAAGCTGCATCATTATGTTGTTTAATGAAGTGTTGCTTCAGGCAGAAAGACCAGCCCTCTTTATCAACAACATTCCTTTCTACAGTGAAAAAGTGAATCACCTCGAAACAAAATCATCTACATCTTAGAGGGTGTAGAGTTCGTTAATGCCCGTTTTCATTTTTGTTTTTCTCATTAAGACGTTAGAAGTGAATTGATGGATTTTAAATAATCACAGCCGTAAAATTATACAATCACCAATTATAATGAGCCAGTCGTATGAACTTCAGATGGACAGTGGAATGGAGGTGTTAAGACCTGTAACCACTGTTTGGTATTCAGAAGGTGCCGTGCCAAATATTGATCTGACACCAAAAGAAAATGTCAGATTAATGCCATGGCCTGGCAGCCACTCAGACATTTCTATTTGTTCCGAGTTTCTTGCCTGACTGATTTTGAGTAGCTGGTGACTCTACCGCTGCTGTTTAGTCACAGGTCTCAAGGGATGAGTGACAGACAGTGAAATGGACGGAGATTCACTCAGCCAAAGTCAATCCAAATAAACAGTCATTTTGACGTATAGAGGTCTTTGCTCTTAAATGTACCCTACTAAATCACTTCAGCTGTGTTCCAAATCCTAGTTACCTGCCTTCCTGTCTGCTTAATACATAGCCAGCTTTGTCAGAAAAGCTCTATTCACAGGTATGCCTCATACAAACAGTAGCATGGCAATCATGTCATGAACTACAGGTCATTTATATATTCCAGGGGTGGCGAACTCCGGCCCTGCAGAGTTCAGCTCCAACCCTAATTAAAAGTAACA